>PITA01009435.1:29475-77796 GCA_004023965.1 Spilogale gracilis
CCCCCCCCCCCCCCCGTGTTAAGGGCCATGGGAGGTCCAAGGGCCCTGTCCAGAGACATCCACATTTTTCTGTGTCTCTGCCTTAGGAAGGAAGAAGCCTTTCTCGGACAGCTGGCAGACATCCCCTCAAGTCTCCTTGACCACAGTCAGGGCACAGACCCAGGGCTCCTCAACCATCACGGATGAGAGGAAGAGATGCTTGGGACTTCCACGGACTGAGAAGGGTGAGAATCTGCCCCAGGACCGTCCATGGGAAAGAAGTCCCTGATGGCTTAGAACCAGGGTTCCCTTAGGGGGGAAGCTGAAGGACATGAGTGTTTTCTTGTCTGGGCCCAGTGGCGCTTGGTAGATTCTCCTGATGTCCTCGGGTTCTCTTGAGGTATGTCTCCATCCACGGTGGGGTCTGGGTACCAAGCAGGCACTTGTTGGCACGTAAGCCAAGCTCAGGGAGACCTTCAGTTCTTACCTGATTCTCCTTTAGAGAATCGAGGGATTGGGCAGAATTAGGGTGGTGAGACACTCGTGTCATGGGCTACACTGAACATCCAAAAAAACCCACAAAGAATTCAGAAACCTACCGAGCAGGACTTTACTGGTTGGAAGAAAGATACCAGACTCCAGTGCTTGCCCAGAGTTCTGTGCCTTTTTCCCCTACAGCTCTCTAGAATTTCTAGCCTATAAGAAATGAGAGGGACCTACACTTTGCCCCAAGCAAGTAGCCCATGCTCTGAAAAGAAAAGAGGAGCTCTGGCACCTTCGTATCTGTATTAGAGATGCAGGGGTGAGGACATGGAGGGATTATTGCGGTGGGGCCACTGGGGTGTTAGCAGGGGCACCTTTCATGCCCTGGGGTACCAAGAGAAAGGACAGATTAGTCCCCTGGCAGGGGACAACCTTATCACAAACAGGGAAGATTCCTTGAGGGAAGGAAAAACCAGGCTTTCCCTTGCGGTCATTGACACAATTGTCAAAAGCTTTAGGTTGAGAAAGAGCGTTAAGAGGTTTTCACAAAGCAGTCTTGCTGGTGCTGAAGAGGAAGAGGAGGTGGGTAGTTCCTAGGTGGTGGTGGTGGTGGTGGTGGTGGGGTTTAATCCTCTTAACTTTTGACCTCCTCTGCCCTCTCAGAGATCACAGCAGTTGATAGGAAGAAGGTAAAGGAATGCCCCGATTTCCTGCCCTTCTCTCTTTCTCTCCCGGTTCTGATTCTGGTTCCAGTTCTGGTGTGGAGACAGCTCTTAACCGGGGTGGGTGGCAAGCTCAGTGGTTCCATGGGGAGGTCCCGGAGTTGGTGAGGGGACTGGAAACACTTCAGGGAGGCCTAAGTTCCTTCCAAAGAAGGAATTTTGAAAATGGGTGAGCAAGACAGGAGGCAGAATCCTTTCAGGAAGTATTTCCCGAGTGCCCACTAAAAGGGCCTGGGGTTTCCTAGGGACACAGCGCCCAGACCTTGTGCTCATAGCCCTTCTAGACAGAGGGGATGGCCCTCCTCTCTGTGTATCAGCCCCGTGTGTGTGCGGAGCTGGGCGGGGCAGAGCCCTGCAGACTTGCTGTTGACTGGGAAGACGGATTTGCAGGCAAGCCGTGACCCCAGGGACTCCGCCCCCTCCTCCCCTCCGCCCAGAAACCTTCAGGCCTGATGTGCTCGGCCTCAGACACCCACAGGTCCGTGGGCATCTGCAGCCCGCAGCTCCCTACCATCCCCTCAGTGGTAAGATGCACAGAGATATACAACATATTTTATGGCAACAGTTTGGTGACCAGACTGTCTGGGAGCTGAAGCAGGATTCGTCATGGAAAGGCCCCCAGCGGGCAGCTCCTCTGTGCGGGAGGCCCTCTGCCCGCTGGCACCTTGAACTCAGTCACCAGGCCGCTGGGCAGCGGCAGGTGGGCCCGGAGGTAGGAAGCTTCATGACTCATCTTGGCCCGTTGCTTGGATTCTTTCGTCATAGGTGAGCATCAGCGTCCAGGCCCAAAAAATGCCACACAGCCGGGGAAGTCCCAGTGGCCCGTCAGAGGCCAGCATGAAGATGGTTTCTATCTTGAGAGTCCTCTTGCTGGGGCAGAGCAGCTTCTGGAAGCCCCCCGTGATGGCCCAGGGAGCCCAGGTGCATTGCCATGACTGACTCCGGAGGCTGAGGTGGGCTGGGAGCACGTGGACAGCCGAGAGGGATGTCCTCACAGGAGAGAAGTACTCTGTTGGAAGGCCAGATGTCTCCAGCCCTGCTCCACTCTGTGTTGGTAACTCTGGTGGTCTCAGGGTCTTCCGAATGCCCCCTGCCCGGCTCACCTGGGCACTGCCTGCTGACTCACGCCGCCATGGCTCAGGCAAGGACTGTTCCCTTGTGCATAGCAGAAGTGTATTCAGACTAACGTAGACAAGATGGCCGCTGCGGTGTAGGACAGAGGGGTCCTCCGGGAACGAGGGCAGGAAATGCGGGAAAGCTCCAAGGGGACAGGCACCGGGACACGTGAGGCCTTCACTCCCCTCTCCTCATCGTGGCCTCTTTGCTTTCTCTCTGCTCACTGGCTCTGTCTGATTCTCCAAACACGTGGCCCTATGGGACCAGCAGGATTCCTGGCATCTCCGTTCTGAGTCTAGAGTCCTGGGGAGAGAGAGTGACCGTGGCCCACCAGCGTCCCCTGAGCCAGGAGGCACAAGGCACCTCCCGATGAACCTGTCTGGGGAGGGAGCAAAGGCCAGGGGATGGGAGCAGGCTGCTTACCAGCTGCTGGGTTTGACTTCCTTGGGCCGGCCCTGCACCCTTGCCATCTATGCCCTGTGTCCACGAAACATGAGGCCGGGAACAGAAGCCCCTGCAAACCAACTTGGTTATAAAGAGGGTGTGTTGAAAGCTTAGGAGTCAGTCCCCTAACGTCCAAGGATAGGCAAGGAATTGGCAGGACACAGTGATGGTGGTGAGAAAACCACTCCGTCTCACTTGAGTGGCCCATGATCTCTTACCCCTGAATCTTCGGGTGCCACTCTGTTTCTCCTGCTTCTATTGATGGACAGACTGGTGTTGCCCTCATGGCTTCTGGGCTGCTGGTATTAAATACGGCTTGATATGCTTATGGAGTGCCCTCTGCCGCATTTCTCAGCATTATTTACCTGCCTAAGCCTTTCTGCTCACACTCCTGATTCCTACGCCGGGTGCAATGGATTTCCGTCCCTGTCATTACCTGATGTGGCTGGCCAGATTTGGGAGGGCTGGGGACAGAATC
Organism: Spilogale gracilis; assembly: GCA_004023965.1. NCBI lineage: Eukaryota > Metazoa > Chordata > Mammalia > Carnivora > Mephitidae > Spilogale > Spilogale gracilis. The sequence goes on from PITA01009435.1 coordinate 32,698, forward strand.
CTAGAACTCAGGACTGTCCCTCCTAGAAGGCTCAGTAAGGCAGCTTCTAAAAGAGCGGAGGTGAAGGGGTGGCCTCTCTCCTATATCCTGATGTGACATCCCCTCACTCATCCGACATTATTTATTGAGTGCGTGTTTTAGACTAAAAGCTGTTCTGGATGCTGGAGATAGCATGCTAAAGAAGAGACGCCCCTCTCTGCCCTCTCAGAGTCTACATTCCCCTGGGAGAAGGTGCCCGCAAAGAAAAATGCCAGCAGACGTATACATGTCAGGCGGTAGTGAAGTACATAGAGATGGGCAGCGCAGAGCCAAGAGGATAGGGAGCACCTCGTCTGTAGAAGGGGAGATTCCTGTTTCTGTGGTATTCTGACACTTAATTAAAGTTCCTAAAGCCCTTGGAATTGCCGGGGCACAACTGGGTGGCTCAGTTGGTTTGGCCTCTGCGTCTTTACTGTGCCTCAGGATTGTGAGATCAAATCCCGCCTGGGCCTCTGTGCTCAGTGGGGAGTTGGCCTGAGGATTCCCTGGCTCCCTCTCCAGCTGCCCCTCCCCCACTCTAAATCTTTTAAAAGAAACAAACAAAACCCTTGGATTCACCTAAGTGATAGGAGTCCATTTTTGTTGTTCATAAGGCGCCCCTCCGGCCACGCTTGAAAGTATGGTGATGAGGTGTCTCCTGGCAGGCGTCTCCAAAGCTTTGGTTTGGGGGTCTGGTTGCAGAAGAGGTCACCACGTGATGAGAGGCTTGGAACTTTTAGAGGAACAAGGACTGGAGATGGAGTTCCATCACTGATGGCCAGTGACTTGATAAAGCATGACTGTGCAATGAAATTTTGATAAAAACTTACCCTGATCATAAAACTATAGTCATAAGTATGCTTTCCTGAGTTCTAGGAGTTGTTCTAAAATTATCAAAACTGAGGGGTGTCTCGGGAACCCCAGATTTATTGTTGGCTGTGTACAGGTGGAGGTAGCCTGGGGACCCCATTTGTGGCTGGTGTCTGAAGGAGGGGCAGTCTTCATTTAAGAGACTGAATCCTTAACCTGTGCGGTCCGTGCTCACACAAGGCAGTGTCAGAACTGAATTATAGGCCACCTCTCTCACTTGGTGTTGGAGAACTGGAGAATTATTGCTGGGAATGATGTCATTTATACAGGGGGTTCAGGAAACAGACAGCTGAAGGTGTTGAGGGAGCAAATCATATAAGTGCCTAGAAGAGTAGTGTTTCAGGCAGAGGGAGGAGCGAGTGCAAAGGTCCTGAGATAGGAGTGTGTTTGGACTACTTTGGGGAGAGGAAGAAGAATGTGGCTAGAGCACAGGGGAGGAGTCCATTGCTAGATACAGTGTGTGTCGACACAGCCTTACAGAGGGAGCCCCCAAGGACCCAGCCGGGCAAGCTGTCCCATAGTTGTGGGACAGAAAGCTTACAAAGATTGAAGATACAGAAATCACACTGTTAACTGAAAACCTCAAGCATAGAGTCTGAAGCCAGTGGAGAGAAACAGAGTGGACTAATACGCTTAGGCTGGCACGCAAGCCGATGAAAGGGCCCCAGTCCCTGGGTTGTATGTTGTACGTAGACGTTTGTCCGGGGTGGGAGGCAGATTGGGTTCTGTGTGAGTGTCATCATGAATGGTCCTCGGCTATATTCAAGAGGGCATGAATATTCAGCGCTTTGCATAACTCATGTATATTTAGTGCTCATGAATATTTAGTATTTACTTCCATTTCCTTTCTATCTAGGTTCACGCATGTATGCTCTATTTGCTTTATTTGTCTTCACCTGTCTCTCAGGTAAATAATTTAATTATCTGTGCTCGACACATCTAATGATTTGCGTCAGTCCCCTTCGTTTTGTCTTGTGTGGCTGAGTTGAGTATTCTCACTGTGGCCAGTGCTCACTGCGTGAGACCTGGGAGTTGGATGGAGAGTGGTGGCTTAGGAACAGTCTTACAAGCCACTGTAGGACTTAAGTTTTACTCTGAAGGGATCGTAGGAGCTGTCTGTTCAGATGAGCCTAAAATTTCATCACATGCACGGGAGATTTTAGGAAAGGCAAGAGGCAGGAACAATTATGGAAGCGGATGCCAAGAGATTCTTTGCAGACGGAAGTACTTATAGAAGGTGCTGAGAATGTGGGTTCTCCAGACTGAGGAATAGATACTAATTTTACTCATTTGCCTACCAGTTGCTTCAGTCTTGTCCTGGTGGCGAGGCGAGGGGACAGCCACATGCAGGACAAGGCAGTCACCCCACGATATGAAGGGCAGGGCAGGACACAGAGTGGATGGGAGTCAGCCTCGGGAACAGGTGCAGTCAGCTCTGGAAGAAAGTTAACGGGAGAAATTCGCAAGCTGGCAGGTAACATAGTACCTTTAAGTTTGAGAGGCACTGCTGTTCTTAGTCCATCATTCAGTTTTTGCTGGAAGCTTGACTTGCCTCCCTAAGATGCCCTATTCTGGTTATTCCTTCTCCATTTTCTCCCATTAGAAAGAATTTTAAATGGTCTAGTATTATGTTAATCACCCCATTTCTGTGATTTGGGTTCGTTAGGGCAGGGAAGTAGCACATTTAACTTCTTTGGTAAAAGTTTTGCTCTGTTTGTTCATAAAGCAAAAGGATACAGCGATTTCAGGGGATATACAACCCTAAAAACCTCCATTTATGCTCTACCGAATAAATTATTTAAAAATGTCTTTGTGGAATATCATTGATTTTACTTTTGTAGGAGTCTGTCATGTTGAGAAAGAGTTTGGGGGGATTTCTCATGTTCCTAAAACACAGAACTAACAATTGCATGTTACATAAACTGCAGATTATGTTTCTTAAAGAAATATATATTATAAAATCTCTGAAATGGCCTTAGTCTACTGTTAATATTTCTGAAAAAACAAAATGCACGAAAACATACAAGTCATTTTATCTTTATTTCTGGTGAAACATTGCTTGACCAGCAAGTGTTGTATGTATCTTAAACATTGTGGGGTTTTTTTTTTGTTTGTTTTGTTTTTTAAGATTTTATTTATTTGACAGAGAGAAGCACAGCTAGAGAGGGAACACAAGCAGGGGGAGTGAGAGAGGGAGAAGCAGGCTTCCCGCTGAGCAGGGAGCCTGATGCAGGGCTGATCCCTGGACTCCAGGATCATGACCTGAGCCAAAGGTAGACACTTAACGACTGAGCCACCCAGGCGCCCCCTTAAACATGTTTTGACATACTGATTGGCCATATGGAAGTAGATAGTCTGGAATCCAGCGTCACTCCTTAAAAGCCAGATAAATTGTAGAAGAATCAACCATTTAGTGAATGTATCATAGCTATAGAAGAAAACACCGGTGATGTGTTCTTATTTCTGGGATAGGAGTCATGATTCTGATACAGAGCATCAGATTCAGAAAGCACCGAGGAAAAGATGGATAATTTGACCACATTAAAGAATTTAAAATTGTATTTGGGGAATAATCTCATAAATAAAATCAAATAACAGACAAGAGACTGGGGAAATATTTACAAAATTTACCGCAGGCAAAGGGCCAATTTTGATACTGAAATTATTTTTTCCAAGCATTGAGCCAGCAGCCTCATAGAAAAGAGAGATGAAGGATCACAGCAGTGAACACAAAAGGTACACAGTGAAAGATAGGAATATAAAAAGGGGGTCATAGAGTGCGTGAAAAAGACAACAGCTTTCACCTATTAGTACAACCAGGGTCTAGTGTTGGTGTGGCTCAGAGTCCCTAACACTTGTAGTGAGAAATATGTGAGAGACAGATTTGGCACGGTTTGTCAAAAATATATACGTACAGGGGCCCCTGGGTGGCTCGGTCAGTTAAGCATTCGCCTTTGGCTCAGGACATGATTCCAGGGTCCAGGGATTGAGCCCGGCATGGGGCACCCTGCTCAGCGGGGAGCCTGTTTGTCCCCCTCGCCCTGTTCATGCTCTCTCTCTCTCTCACTTTCTCTCTCTGTTTCAAATAAATAAATAAAATCTTAAAAAAACATATAAACATATAAACATACATAGGAATTTCCTTTTAGGAGTTTGGCCTTCCATTGTTCTCATTTACATAGACCGAATGACACCGTTCACTGCATCATTCTCAACAGCCGAAAACTACTAAAATGTCCATCAGTGTGGTCTAGCCAAAGCCAAGCCATAGTATGCTGCCTTGGAATATTTCTGTATGCACCCAGCATGGTGGTCACAACGTGTGCTTTGTGTGTGTATACGTGTGTGTTGATGCTTTGTATTTGTACTTGGGTAGACATCCTGGGAAGCCAGGTTCTCAAATTGTTTACAGTGGTTGCCGGTCACAAATGAGGAGTGAGGAGTAGCCTAGAGGAGGGAGGGGTTCTGTCCCTAATGTCATTGTGAACTGTTTGATTTTTAAAGTGATAGACACAAATCACTTGCAGAGTAACTGTCATTTCTCTCACTGTGAATATGTAGCATCGTATCTGTGCCTCTGTCTTTTCTCTACTATTTCTCTTGCTGTCACTTCACTCTATGTAATTCATCTCTATTTAATTAATGTATATACACTGTATTGAGGGAGAATGTTTATTAGCTGGTTCTAGAATCTTTCACCATGATGTCAACCGCTTTGAAATTTATTATGCAAAGTTTGTCCTTGGCAATTTCTGTATAGTATTTAATTTTGGCATAACATCATATGCATACTCCTACATGCTTAATGAGGACGGCTCTCAGATGGAGTAGCATACAAATAAATGTCTTTATTAAGAATAGGTTGGGGGCGCCTGGGTGGCTCAGTTGGTTAAGCATCTGACTCTTGGTTTGGGCTCAGGTCATGATCTTGGGGTTGTGAGATCAAGGCGAGGTGGGCTCTGCACTCAGCAGGGAGTTAGCCTGAGTCTCTCTCCCTCTCCATCTGCCTCTCCCTCCTGCACCCCCCCCCAATAAATGAATACATTTTTTTAAAAAGCAGATTCAGTAACCCTCTTACGGTGCTCAGTATTTTGCAGCTAAGCATAGAACATAATACCAATTGTTTGGGGCAGTTGGTTAAGCGACTGCCTTCGGCTCAGGTCATGATCCCAGAGACCCGGGATCGAGCCCCACATCGGGCTCCCTGCTCGGCGGGAAGCCTGCTTCTCCCTCTATCCTTCCCGCTGCTTGTGTTCCCTCTCTGGCTGTGTTTCTCTCTGTCAAATAAATAAAATCTTAAAAAAAAAATACCAGTTGCGAAGCGGTCTAAAATTCCTTTGATAGAGGTTTTTAATCGCATTTTGAAGCAATAGAGAGTTTCATCATTTTAAGAAAGCCAGTTATGAGGGGCATTGAAGAGTGGGCGGTGGACTCATCTGGGTCATGGCTGCCATGCTTAAAGGGCATTCTGGAGGCCTTGCAGTCTGGGTACATACAGTGGTTTAGATGCTTAGCAAGAATGGGGTATACTGAAGAGTTTAGGTTAGTTAATGCCTAGTTTTGTTTTGTTTTGTTTTTCCCTTTCCTGCTCAGCATCTGTGGACAGGCAGTACCTGATAGGATGAGAGCTGTAAGCATGTCTGGGGTATGCTCAGATACTCATATATATGTATTTCTATGTCACTAGAGACAAGCCTCCATTTTTTTAATTTTGCATATGCCTGGAGAAATCTTAGCCTGTCCTTCGATTTCAAGCTTTCTGAGTCATTTGTTTTAGAGGTGTCTGTTTTATGCAGAGGAGACATAAATTTCCCTATAAAATCCAATCTGAAAATCTCTTTGCTTTCATAGTCAAGTCTAGCCCTTTTTTATTTTTGACTATGAAAGATTTGTTTCTGTGCTGTCCTATTATTATATGTTTTCTTTTTGCTTATTTTAACGTTGTAATTCTTGTGACATTTGAGAAGGTTTGTATTTCTGTGCAAGTATTTTGTATTTTTGTGTAAATATTTTTATCCAACTCTTCTGTTAGTGTATAAAGGTATAATTGCCTCATATAAATGTATGGATGGTATAATAACCTCAAATGCTATCATCTGTGATAAAATTAGCTTATGTTCTCTTTTTTCTCCCTAAATACACTGCTGCCTTCAACTTTATTGTCTTTTTTATTGTCATTTTTGTAGTGCTAATTATGTTTTTACTTCTGCCCATCGTTTTGCCAATATTAAATAACATTCTTCGGTGCTCATTTAATTCTTACCTCCTACCTTCTCTTCTCAATTTTTATTTTATTAGTTTCTAAAAACATGTTCTAGAAAAACGTTTTCCGTGCTTAAAAAAAAGAATTGTACGTGATTTGATCTTTTTGCCTAGCTCTCTGGAGGATAATTTTTTATCTTAAAATTCCCATAGATTTATTAGTGTGTCTCAATGTTGGTTGTTTTCCCTGATACATGATATGCCGTTTGAATGTGTAGATGTTAAGTCTTCGTTTATTTCAGGGAGGCTTTCTTTACTTTTTTAAAAAAATAATTTATTTTATTTTTTCAGTGTTCCAAGATTGATTGTTTATGCCCCACACCCAGTGCTCCATGTAATACGTGCCCTCAATACCTACTACCAGGCTCTCCCATCCCCCCACCCTCTCCCTTCCAAAACCTTCAGTTTGTTTCTCAGAGTCCAAAGTCTCTCATGCTTCATCTCCCTCTCTAATTTACCCCAGTTCACATTTCCTTTCCTTCTCCCACTGTCCTCCATGCTGTCCTTATGCTCCACAAGTAAGTAAAACCATATGATACTTGACTTTCTTTGCTTGGCTCATTTCACTCAGCATAATATTCTCCAATCCAGTCCATGTTGCTACAAAAGTTGGGTATTTATCCTTTCTGATGGAGGCATGGTATTCCATTGTATATATGGACCATATCTTCTTTATTCATTCATCTGTTGAAGGGCACCTTGGCTCTTTCCACAGTTTGTTGATTGTGGCCATTGCTGCAATGAACACTGGGGTACATATGGCCCTTCTTTTCACTACATCTGTATCTTTGGGGTAAATATCCAGTAGTGCAATTACAGGGTTATAGGCTAGCTCTATTTTTAATTTTTTAAGGAATCTCCACACTGTTCTCCAAAGTGGCTGTACCAGTTTACATTCCCACCAACAGTGTAAGAGGTTTCCCCTTTCTCCACAGCCTCTCCGACACTTCTTGTTTCCTATCCTGTTAATTTTGTCCATTCTGACTGGTGTAAGGTGGTATCTCAGTGTGGTTTTGATTTGAATTTTCTGGGAAACTTTCTTACTGATTATTTTAAAATACTTGCTCTGTTTTATTTTCCCATCTTGGAAGATTCCAGTTGTGGGTATGTGGGATACCTTTCACTTTGTATCTATTAGATACATTTTATCTTTTATGATTGTTATTGTCTTTCTAATTTTTTAAATTTTTTTTCCATCTAATTTTATTAGCTGAATCCATTTCTACCTTTATTATTCCTTTTTGGGTTTTCTGTAATATCTAATTCCCCCTGGTTCCTTTCATTTTATAAAAAATGAATTTCCCTAGTTTCTTTCTCTTGTATTTCTTTGCCAAGTTCTGCCACCCATATTTTATTCTGTTTGGTATTTGGTCTCCCCTGCTCTGTGTTCTTAAATTTTTATTTTTTAAGACTTCCTCTATGGAGATAATTGTTTTATTAGTAATTTTAACATATTCTGGTAAAATTTGTGATTACAGATTTTGTCTACCTTATGGCAATAATTTTTGTTTTAAAGATTTTGTGGGGCGCCTGGGTGGCTCAGTTGGTTAAGCGACTGCCTTCGGCTCAGGGCATGATCCCGGAGACCCGGGATCGAGTCCCACATCGGGCTCCCTGCTCGGCGGGAAGCCTTCTTCTCCCTCTCTCAATCCCTCTGCTTGTGTTCCCTCTCTAGCTGTGTTTCTCTCTGTCAAATAAATAAATAAAATCTTAAAAAAAAAAAAGAAAGATTTTGTTTATGTGTCAGAGGGAGAGCACAAGCAGGGGGAGCGGGAGAGGGAGAAGCAGACACCCCGTTGAGTAGGGAGCCCGATGGGGGACCCCGGCCGGGATCATGACCTGAGTCAAAGGCAGACACTTAACCGACTGAGTCACCCAGGCATCCCTGTGGCAATATTTTTTTTTTTTTAAGATTTTATTAATTTGACAAAGAAACACAACCAGAGAGGGAACACAAGCAGGGGGAGGGAGAAGCAGGCTTCCCGCCAAGCAGGGAGCTCGCGATGTGGGACTCGATCCCAGGTCTCTGGGATCATGACCTGAGCCGATGGCAGTCGCTCAACCAACTGAGCCACCCAGGTGCCCTTTGTGGCAATGTTTTTGAATGTTTTTTAAAACTCTCTTGCTCAATTTTGATGCTTTAATTTTTTTTCAGCCTCATGCCAATTATGCTTCACATGACTGATTAGGTTAGATTTTCCTGGACCATCTATTTTTAGGCTATTCTGTTAAGGGTGGGAGGTAGGGCAAGACGAAATTCTAGGCTTTGTAACTTAATCTTTCCTTCGCTGCCTGAGACACGTTTTGCTTCCATGTGGCATCTCTCTGCTCTACTGTCCCCACTTCCTGATCCTCTCTGAGCCGCGTAGTGTGATCTCAGCGCTGTTAAATCTCAGTCGTCTCAGAGCCAGCCTTCTCTTTAGTCTTTCACTTTTCTGTGGCTCCCATTCAGTTGCTGCTTGCTGGTTCCCTTCCCCCCTTCCTGGGCGGCTCTCCGCTAACTCCAGAATAGCTCCTCTGGGGGCTCTGCTTCATCTCAGCTGTAGGAGGCAGCCTGAACAGAAAGAAGTCTGTATTGTGCTTGCTAGCCAAGTTTGACACAAATAATGTTTTTTTCATAGTCCTGTTTGTTCAGTCCGGTTTCTAGGAAGAGAAGAGGGATTCTGAACCAGACTCCCTTTGTTTACATCCCTAGAAACATATTTTATTCTCCTATTTTAAACAGTTTTAGTTCTGTTGTGTCATTTTTTTCATTTGTGAGTCATAGATAACTAAATGATTGTTTTAAGAATTATTTTAAGCCAAACAGAAGAATAAAGGAAATAAAGTCTCCCTCAATATCCCTTCTCCAGCAAAAAACAATAACTGTGTCACTGGTTAGTATAGGTCTTTCTAGATATTTCTCTGTGTAGATGAAATTGATATTTGGTATTTTGAAATTCATACATTTTCAGGGCACCTCTGTGGCTCTGTCACTAAAGCATCTGACTCTTGATGTTGGCTCAAGGCTACACTGTCAGGGTCATGAGATCGAGCCCTGTGTTGGGCTCCTTGCTGTGTGTGGAGCCTGCTTGAGATTCTCTCTCTCCCTCTCTCTGTGCCCCTCCCCCCACCTCCTGCACATGCACCTGCTGACGCATTCTCTCTTTCTGTCTCCTTAAAAAAAAAAATGGAAGTCATACCTTTGACCTTGACCTTTGTTAGTGCTCTTTTTTTTTTTTTTTTTTTTTTTTTGGTTTCTGTTCCTCTGTCTCATGCTGCCATCAACTTTGTTCTTACTCATTGGCTACAAACTTGCTGATAAATTGTACGGTCTTGACATATAGCAGTTCCTTCTTCCTCCAACCACAGAATATTCCACAAAAGTTGATCATTATGATGGTGGTGATTTTGCCATTTCTCTCATCCAGGCTTTCACTTAAACTCTTTTCCAAAATCTGAAAGCAACACCTGACGTTCTGCTCCTCCTCTCCTCTCTCTCTCTCCATCCTTCTGTATTTCTTGCCAATTCTAAGATCATTTCTCACAAACACAGGGCAAGACCTCTTTCTGGGACGATGATTCTGGAGCAATACTACATTTTGTTCTCACAGTGTCTTTTTTGCTCCTGATGTCCAGTTAACTTTTCTTTTTTTTTTTTTTTTTTAATTATGAGAATGATTTTAAATACCTAAATTCACGTTTCTGAGGTAGGACTTGATGAAATGTTTTGTTTTGAGCATTCACTGTTATGTTCAGTTTCTCTTTCTGATCCTAACCATGAAAAAATTTGCTTTATTATGTGTCCTTTTTCCTTCTTTTTTTTTTTTTTTAAAGATTTTATTTATTTACTTGACAGAGAGAAACACAGCTAGAGAGGGAACACAAGCAGGGGGAGTGAGAGAGGAAGAAGCAAGCTTCCTGCCGAGCAGGGAGCCCGATGTGGGACTCGATCTCTGATCTCCGGGATCGTGACCTCAGCCGAAGGCAGTCACTTAACCAAGTGAGCCACCCAGGTACCGTACCCTCCTTTTTCTTAGGAGTCATATTTGGTCCTGTATGAAATAAAATTAAAGGGAGGGTTTATTCTTGGTGGTTTAACTTTATGCAGAGACCTTAAGTTAGACTCACGGACACAAGCCTAACCTCAGAACTCTTATTCTCTTGTGCCAGATAAAGAAAGATGGACATCGCTCTTGTGGCCACTCTGTAAGCCATCCGACTGAAAGGCCGATCCCGGACAATAGATCATTTGGACAAAATAGTCATTTGGTACACTTTGGGTTTTGAGAGTTTATATTCATCTACAACAAGGATAAAGAATAGCTGTGTAAGGGGAATTCTTCACCAATGGAATTGCTTGGGGAGGAAAAATAAAAAAAGAAAATGAAAACCTAAAATCATTGCCCGTAGGAGAACCAGATATATCTAAAAGTGTCTTTTACTACAAAAAAGACTTTTTTTTTTTCCTTTCCACATTATCATCTAGTCTCTGGGGGTGCACAACCTGTCCTGAAGTAAAGGGCAGCATTTTGCCTGACGTGATCACATAGGGGTTCTTCTGGAACAAAAGACCTTTAGTTTTAATTAGATTCCAGGGGTAGAAATGAATGAAGTTTGTACCAATAGTTTCCTAGCATTTTGTTTGTCCATCTTTTAGGCCTTTGTTATTGCCGCCTGGCATCCATTACCTTGCTTTCTAATGCTCTCCCCGTGTCACCTGGGGGACTCTTTCCTTTGGCTGTCAGTCCACAGGTTACAGACAGGGGCCCCCCGTCCCTGCTCTGGGGCGCTCAGCCTCAGGTGTGGTGGGTCAGCATGTTACTGCCTTCCTGGCCACAGGGAGTGGTTTGGGGGTGCGCTGGTGACTCCCTATGGGCCCTCGAAATTTCTGTTGGAGAATTTGCTGGAACTACAGGGAAGTTGCTGAGCATATGAGACTGTAACTTTGGGTCTGATGGACCCGCCATGGGGTGAGGGCTTTCCCCAAAGTGCAGTTTATAGGAAATGAAGTTGAACAAACAGATGGCAGGAGAACTTCCTGATACCTTTTGGAGCCCCAGAAGGTGTGTCTGAAGTGGTCCTCTTTCCAGAATTTTCCAGCTCTCTGAGCCAAGAAACACCCCTCCCCCACTGTTCCATTTGTTCGTGAACTGAAACAAGTTTGAGTTGGGAATTTGTCTACTTGAGTGATGAAGGGTTTTGTTTGACATCTCTCCTCCATGTGTATATATGTATTTATACCTCGTTTCCAAATAAGTCTGGGAATAGTCTTTGTACAAGTTGCTCTGTGTGGCTATATACTAAGATATATGTAATGAATATCACTGACCATTTTGCATATTTAAGGGTGTTGAGCTTTTTTTTTCTTTTTAAGATTTTATTTATCAGAGAGAGAGCACTAGCAGGGGGAGCAGCAGGTTTCCGCCAAGCAAGGAGCCCAGGGTCTCGATCCCGAGACCCTGGGTTCATTACCTGAGCTGAAGGCAGACGCTTAATGGGTTGATCCTGGACAATATATCATTTGGACAAAATAGTCATTTTGGGACAGGTGTCCCTCTGTTGAGCCTTTTAAAAGCTAAGAAGACAACTCTTTGTTTTTCTAGTATGTAGTGTAGCTTATATTTTCTTTTTCGCCTATCAGGTTATGCTCCTGAAAAAAAAAAAGCAGTTTTCCTGCCAAAAAAGACTCACGTTCATTGAGCTTCCTCTGATGTTTCCACGAGGCAGTGTGGATGTCCCCTTCCCCGTACCCTAAGACCCCAAGACGTGGGTGGAAGAAATTAGACAAATAAGAGGGCACCGCCAACTGTGGCCTGAGGATCCTTCTTACTGTGTTATTTGGCAAGAAGAAAGGGTGCCTGTCATGGTTGACTCTCTGAAGATAGAAGAGGAAACAAGGAATCATTTTGAAAAATCTGCTCATAGTGCTGATTTTGTGGGTCCTCCTATCAAAGGCACGGTCACAACAAAGATGGAAAGATTCTGCGAGATCCTCAAGTACTCTTTCAGCTTCTGAAAAAAATCAATACCATCTTCACTCTCCTGTTTGCTTGCATGAAATATCGACTACAGATACATTGCTTTTAGTCCTTATGTAAAAACGCCCATCTTAATCATTCGCCAGGTCCTAATTGTTTCCCCTCCCCTCTCGCGGCAAGAATAATGAGAGGACAGCTAAAAGCAGAACTATATAGTTATTTTATAACTGGCACTAACAAATTTCACCAATTACAGAGTCCATTCTGTAAGCAATGAATGTGTGGCTCCCAATTAATCTCGTGCACCTCTAGGCAAGGTCTAAATCAGCTGGATACAGCTAAAGCAATTTGCACACAGCTAAAAGCAAATTGGAAAGTAAGCGTCCCATGCTGCTGCCTATCTTTCCAAGCCAAAGACACAATCAGTATTCTGGCAGCGGCCCTCCGTCATGTTATTTGCAGCTATCAATTTTAATTATAACAATTATTGATTAGTTGGGAAAGTGAATAATCTGAAGCTCAAATAAATGACTCTCCTGCTTCAGGAGCATTCCTGCCTCTTGTGAGGTATTGCTGAGTCCTACTTAAAGATTACACTTAGATTCTAGATGGTTCCCTCCTCCTTGCTCCCTCACCTCCCCACCCCACATATAGTGTTCGTTTTGCAGTTTGGCCGAAAGACTGCCCTGACATGACATAAAGTGTGGTGGTCCGTATCTTGTATCTCATCAGAGAGCTTAAGAGACAGTTATGGACGAGGCATTACAATTTTGAAAATTTGGAATTTATTCACCTGTTTCTGTTTAGGTGGGTGAAGAAGGGACATGAGAAATCCAGTAGGAAGAGGGGAAAACAGAGCTAAAAAAAGAAAACATGGTCACCACCTTGGTAGATGGAGTAAGCAAATGAATATGGTGTAGTGAAAAAAATAGTTTGGGGGGGTAGAAGGCGTGAAACCATCTCTGTCTTGAGATGAGCGCCATATACCTTACCTCGGTGTTCTTGGGGAAATCAGATAACATCCCCGATCCTTTACCTGCTAATCTGTGAAATAGGAATGACAATAACACAGAACACTACTTTGAGGTAGTTCTGTTGTTTTGGTGAAGAGGGTTGGGAGTGGGAGGCGGTGCGATGAGGCATTCCATAAGCAAAGGTTTTCTGAGATGGTTGTAAATGTTACGTCGAGCTCTCTCCGACAAGTCCTATCATATTTGTTGAATTAGCCACATTCTCTTTGACTCAATTCTCTGCTGTCAGACTTTATATGAAGGAAGCCCCAGAAAGGTAGGCAGTTCTAGAGATGATAGATATGAACACAAATAAATTCATCTCAGTTTATGAAATAGATGCATGCTAGCAAATTTGGCTATAAAATGAATTTCTGCAAAGCAAATCCCATTTCCCTATTGATGTCTATTATAAAATCAGATATATAGCCATGGAAAAGAATTTCCCAAGATACTAAGTCAAAAATTGTTAGGGAACAGCAGCAGTTACTTTGAAGTGTGTTCAGGATTCTGAAGTATTTGGCATGATGTTCCTGATTCTGGGATTCATCTGGAACCTATCTTTGCAGGAAAGGTCTAAGTGAACTAAAAAAGGATCCTTAAAAAGGCTCTTGGGACTAAACTCCGCTTTTCAACTCTGGTCTAGATATTTGAGAAGTCCGCGGACTTGAGTTGTCATGTGTGTTGCTAATAGATGGTGTAGTGTAGCATGCTAAGTACTCCAGCTCCTTAAATTCCTGAGGAGAGAGTAAAAAATCAAAGATTTTGGGCTTCATCCCTTTCTTAATCTAAGAATTCAGCGTAATGACCTGACTAATAACAGGCTAGGTGGAGCTCAACACCCCCCAGTGTGGCGCCTTTGGTGGTTTTGTCCAGATGCCACCGTCACTGTCCAGGGAGTTCAAGGTCGTCGAGGTCCCACCAGAACATGTGGTCCAAGAACTAAAACAAGGTCAGAGCCTTCTTATTAGGCTTAGCCGTTAAAACCTCGAATAACTCCCAGTCTTCACTTGATTCTTCGTTTAAGAATCATTTGGAGAAGCGTGCTCAAACCTCATGGAGAGAATAGTGAAATCTGTAGCTTCATGAAGATAAGTTTTTTTCTTATGGATTTCCTAGATATTAATTTCAGATCGTGTGGAGGTACAAGCTACTTTTATTTTTCTCGCTAATTTTGAAGGGAAGATATGACCTACTTAGTTTGCTCTGTGTCAGAGAATTATGATTTGAGAATATGTATGTTCTCATATAATTGCTAGCAAGTCTGTCAACCGTATTTCAAGGGAAGCTATTTATGACTTTAGTAAACATTTAAATTAAACACCAGAGTAAAATAAGATCTACAACTGTGACGTGAGAAGGAATTTAAACTACTCCAGAGTTGTTATTTCTTTCAAACATCCTGTTTGGTTGGATATGTAAGATTAGTCATGTGGGGCATATTATAGAACATCAGATTCTTTCCTAAAGGATCCCACTATATTTTTGCCTTTAAATCTTTGCTTTAATGTGTATTATAAAACACAATACTGGGGGCGCCTGGGTGGCTCAGTTGGTTGAGTGACTGCCTTCGGCTCAGGTCATGATCCTGGAGACCCGGGATCGAGCCCCACATCGGGTTCCCTGCTCGGCAGGAGGCTTGCTTCTCCCTCTCTCGCTCCCCCTGCTTGTATTCCCTCTCTCGCTGTGTTTCTCTCTGTCAAATAAATAAAATCTTTAAAAACAAAACAAAACCAAAAAACCCACAATACTGTATTTCCATATTTGGTACTTAAAATGCTTTCATAATTTACTACAATTTAATCAATTGAAATTCTTTCTATGAGTAGAATGGGCATACAGATTTCCTTATTTGATAAGAGATTATTTAGCAAAGGTTGTACTTGGACCAAGAATGTTCTTAGGAGTATAGCTACATTTCCTTTCTCTTTCCTTTTTTTTTAAGCTTTTATGTATGTATGTATGTATGTATGTATGTATGTATGTGTCAGAGAGAGAAAGACAGCGAGCACAAGCAGGGGGAGCAGCAGGCAGAGGGGGAGGGAAAAGCAGGTTTCCCGTCGAGTAGGCAGCCACATGTGGGACTGAATCCCAGGACTCTGGGATCATGACCTGAGCCCAAGGCAGATGCTTAAGCGACTGAGCCATCCAGGTGTCCCTATAGGTACATTTCAGACTCATGTAACTTTCTCCACTGAATGCAGGGTGATTTGCTGGAATCCATCAAAGTATGAGGCCATCATGCAGGTAGCAGAAGCATGAGATTTGGTTTCCAAAGCCCTCTGGTTACACCTTGAATCTGTGCCCTTTGGTTTTATGGCCCTGGGCAACTTAAATTCAGGAAGGGTCGAATCTTTCATCAGTGAAGTGGGGACAACAAAGCAAGACAGGTATAAAAGAGAAGTAAGAGAATGAATTTTGAAGTATGTATTAGTTGCTCAGTCCACATTTTTCTCTTTTTCATTTTCTTTCCTATCTCAATGGAAGAGGTACACGGCGTAGATGAAATCTGTTTACAAACTCTGACTTCTGTATCTCAAAATCAGTCAAGAATTAAACAGAAAATGGAGCTGGGATCATTTCATCATTTAAAAAGCCCAAGTCTTTACTGCCAAGAGTGTCTTTATCTAAATAAAACAGCTTTAAAATCCTAAGTTTGAGTCCACACACTTTAGTGATATTTTCCAGAATCCCAGAGTCTCAATGTCAGAAGACAATCTAAGTATCATTGGGTCTCATTGTTCAAGCGATGTTCTGATCCCCTTTGCTTTGTAGTGTGGCCCCCTGTGAACCAAAGCAGAGAGCACCCGCCGGGGTTGGGCTGGGAGGAGATCAATGGATTGGAATTTTATCCTTGGAGTGGAATGGTGGCCTGCTCCCCAGGGGACCTTATGAGATACGTTTGGTCTAGAATGGGCCTGACCTACAAGACTTTGGAGTCCTACAGTGAGTTATGGAAGCCTTCCTTTAACTTTCCCTGTGTAATTATTTCTGTCCTTGCTCCAGGGGACCGGGCTGGTGGCTCAGGCCCCTTAGTCTGGGGTGGCTTCCTGCCCAGGCCTGTTCTGTCCTGTCTAGAGTCTAGACCATTTGCTGCCTTGCCTTTCTGTGCTTCATTGTTCTGGACAGACGACAAATTGTTATACCGAGTTTATAAAGTGTTAATTATCTCCTCTCTTGGGATTGTTTTCATCCTAAAGGTGACCTGTGGCCTCAGCCGCAGGAATGAAATTGGGCCGTCTGGGATTTGAGCAACCTCACGGTGGAAATATATTGGGACGGAGGGGCATCAAGAGGCCCCTGCTTGGAATCGCATAAGTAGGTACTTTCTGGAGATTGTGCGCACTGGGGACAGAGAATGTCCCTTTCCACTTACACCATTTCCTCAAAGCAATTGAAACGCTCTAGCGTAAACTTGAACTAACCCAAAAAGGGCTGAATCCTATCACATTAACTTCTGAGTGCCTCCACTGTCGGGGTTTTTCTAAAATGAAAAAGCCAGTTGAACTGCTTCATGTGTAAATTTGGCACCTTTCTAAGTGGCCGTGAACAGGTAGGGGAGGCCTGCCAGGTGAAGCTCCCTGCCCTGTCAGCGCGAGGTCTTGCTGTTTGAGAAGCGAACCTGAGTAGAGTGATGGGGCCTCATTTAGAAATACCAGCCCCAGCCACAGAGAGTCTGTGTGCAGAAGAGTTCAGGACGGTGCCATGAGAAGTAGATGGGGCAATTACTGAGGAACGCGGCTTCCTAGAGAGATTATGTGATGCCTCAGTATAGGCCTTTGGGTGTCTTTTCTGCCCAGCTGTGACGGGAGGACATGAAGAAACACGTCAGAAATGGTTGGAAATCAGCAACAAGAAAGGTTTTTATTGTATTTATGTGGAGAGTGCTTCTTTCAGCTGAATGCAGTGAACCGTTGTCTCCCTTGCTGAGCGTTCCCCTGCATGGTGGGTCTCGACTCTGGACCCGTCTCTGTGCTTAATAATTACAAGTAGGTTGATGTTAGAGCCACGTAGAACTGAGCATGAATTTGGCCACACTGTGGAAGACTTGAGAAGCAAACTGTAGGCTCATGGAGGTCAACATTTTGTGTTTTCCTCTTCTCTTTACCCTCTCCTCTTCCTTACTCCCGTCTTTAAGAAAGAAGATCCTTTTCTTATTGTCTGATTTATCGTTCTTCTCTCCTTGGCTCCCCTCTCTCCTCTTCCTTGGAGCCCATTACACTCTTTTAATTTATACTGCCAGCTGTCCTTCTGTAATGTTGCCTTCCCTTCTCTCATCCAGATGATCCATTCAGGATTTCATTCTCCTAAAGAATTTCAGTGGCTCCACCATCTTACCCCCTATGGCACAGTGGGGTCCCTCTCCTCTTCACCATCAAACTTCTTCTGGAGCTTTTCATTGCTCTTGTTCTTCCTTCCTCACCAGACACTCAGTTGTTTACATTTTGAAATCTGATGGATTCACTCACCGTTGTCCTGAGAGTGCTTCCCTGGTGGGAGCCTCATGATTTACTGAGGATACAGCACTTCCCTGGACCACATATCCCTTGCCACCTGCCATGTGCCCAGCTCTCTCCTACTGTGGCTTCTGAGACCGGGGCCAGTTTGTGATTCTCATCTTTGGTTTTTGAACCCTTCTATGCTCCTCTGTGGCTCTTCTCACCTCTTTTGCCCTGAGACATAGATTTTTCCTTCAGCCTAAGGACTTACCTGATTACCATTTGCAAACTCGTATTTCTTTCTTTCTATTTTTTTTTCCTAATTGTGTTATGTTGGTCACCATACAGTACAAAATTAGTTTTTGATACAGTGTTGCATGATTCATTGTTTGCATATAACACTCAGTGCTCATTGCAGTACATGCCCTCCTTAATACCCATCACTGGGCTCACCCGTCCCCCTGCCCTTCGAAACCCTTAGTTTGTTTCCCGGAGCCCATGGTCTTTCCTGGTTCATCCCCCACTCTGATTTTCCCTTTCATTTTTCCCTTCCTTCCTCTAATGTCCTCCATGCTATTCCTTATGTTCCACATATAAGTGAAACTATATGATAATTGTCTTTCTCTTCTTAACTTATTTCACTTAGCATAATCCCCTCCAGTTCCATCCATCTTGATGCAAATGGTGGGTGTTCATCCTTTCTGATGGCTGAGCAGGATTCCATCTTCTTTATCCATTTGTCTGTTCTAAGGCATCTTGGCTCTTTCCATAGTTGGCGATTGTGGACGTTACTACTATGAACATTGGGGTGCATGTGCCCCTTCTTTTCACTACTTCTGTATCTTTGGGGTCAATATCCAGTAGTGCAATTGCTGGGTCATGGAATAGCTCTATTTTTAAGTTTTTGAGGAACCTCCATACTGTTTTCCAAAGTGGCTGCACCAATTTGCCCTCCCACCAACAGTGTAAGTAGGAACCTCTACAACCTCTCCAAAATCTGTGGTTTCCTGCCTTGTTAATTTTGGCCATTCTGACTGGTGTAAGGTGGTATTGCATTATGGTTTTGATTTGAATTTCCCTGATGGCTAATGATGTTGAACATTTTTTCATGTGTCTGTTAGCCATCTGTATGCCACCTTTGGAGAAGTCTCTATTCATGCAAGCCCATATTTCTATCCATGTCCCCTCTCTCATTTCTAGCCACCCCCCAGTGATATGTGTGTATCTCCCCGAATGTCATTGTCAGTCTTAAACTTAGTAAATTCTTTCCTCCTATTAGATGAGGTTCTTTCCCGGACTCCCTGTGTCTTTCTAGGGTGCTAATCTACCACCTACCCTCAAGCCTTGGAGTCATGTTGACCCATAAGTATTCAGGAATTTGTTACTTTTACTTTCAGTTTCTCTGATACACACGTCTTACTTCCTTGTCGTAGTTCAGATTCTCATTTCTTCTTGTTTTTACTCAAATAACTTCCTGGATCATCCTTTCTAGTTCGTTGACACCTGGATATTCTATATACCACTGTAGAAATCTACATACTATCTGGGGCACCTGGGTGGCTCAGTTGGTTAAGCGACTGCCTTCGGCTCAGGTCATGATCCTAGAGACCTGGGATGGAGCCCCACATCGGGCTCCCTGCTCCGTGGGAAGCCTGCTTCTCCCTCTCTCACTCCCCCTGCTTGTGTTCCCTCTCTGGCTGTGTTTCTCTCTGTCTATTCAAGATAAATAAAATCTTGAAAAAAAAAAAGAAATCTACATACTATAGTAGAAATCTTTATACTATAATAGAAATCTATATACTATAGTAGAAACGTATATAGTATAGTAGAAACGTATATAGTATAGTAGAAATCTGCTATAATATATTTATATACTGTGTATATGTGTGCACAATATGTATCAGTAGCTTGTGAGTTAATCAAAAGGATGTCAATTAAAACAGGGACTTGAGTAGTAATAGACATATACCTTAAATATTTTCTTTTAATTTACAACTTATATATGTGATTAACCTAACACATTCTGGGCCACTGATTCATGTTCTGCCTTACATTATTTTTTGCCTGAGCATCTCAACTGCATGGTTCCTTTGGTTTTGGGTGTTTTTTTTGTTTTTTTTTGTTTTTTCTTCCTAAGTAGAATAGGAACTTAAAGAAATTTCTGAAGCAATCTGAAAAGAAAATTCTTCTATATTTTTACATTATCCCACCAGTCATTTATGATTTTCTTACCCACTCTCAATTTGATAATATTAAAAAAAAAAAACCTCAGAGAAAGTAGAAATCTTTCTTTTGCCACTTTCATCAGTTTATTTTAAATAGTACATAAATCTCCTAATCATAGCAACAGAGACAGTTCTAATGAGGGTTAGAAGCAAACAGAACTTCCTCTTGGCAGGAGATAGTGCAATGGATGGGAGCAGAGGTGCCCAGACATTTCATCTAGGATGGAGCCCATCAGTGATGAGGGGAGCTACTTGTGTGTGGGGTGGCCAGCAATCATGGTTCCAAAAGATCAGCTGGCTTGGGATTTGGGGACTTGAGGGTCAGTTAATAGATTGTCAGCTGTACTGTCAAACACCTTGCATGAGATAGCTTCGTTTCTGAAATCCTAAGGAACTACTACAGTCTATAGGGACCCCGTCCTCAAGTGAACATTACTTTGGAGTAGGGCAGTATTGTTGGAGTAATACCTTCTGACCTTCTGTGTTGGCTGGAATGGCTATTAGTCTGACATTGGCTGTAGGATCTTTCCTGGTTTTTTTTTTTTTTAATATAGTGACTTTAAAAATACTCACGTATGCAGCTACCAAAAACGAAAACAATTAAAATTAAGACATTTATACACATCTGATTTTAATATAGAATTTCCATAGCAACCTATTACTCATTGTTTAATGTACAGTAACTTAGAGGCCAACTTGCCCATAAAACAATTGGGTAATGTTCAGATTTAGATTATGGAAACCTCGTTCGTATATAAAATATTATGATCTTGAGCCTTTCCATCTACCATGAGTTAATGCCTACTCTGGGAATTGATGTCATATTCCCTAACTAGAATCACTCCTGGAGAGCAA
Source organism: Spilogale gracilis (assembly GCA_004023965.1). Classification (NCBI taxonomy): domain Eukaryota; kingdom Metazoa; phylum Chordata; class Mammalia; order Carnivora; family Mephitidae; genus Spilogale; species Spilogale gracilis. The sequence continues at coordinate 53,337 of PITA01009435.1, forward strand.
AAATAATTTAGTGAGAAAAGAAAATCTTATAAAAGAAATCGAGTGAACTAATCCATGGATTAAAACATAATTTAGAAAACTCTTTTTGACTTAGAGTTCATCAGTGAAACGATTTCACTGAGTGTCGTCTTCTGTGAGCACCAGCTCTGGCAAAAATCAGAATCACTTCCGTTTAGCATTCAAAAATGTATCACCAAGCCCACAGCCAGCCCAACACCACCTCCTTGAAATTCTTGAAAAAGTGTTGTCTTTGCAAAGTCAAGCCCATTCATTTAGCATGTGTTTCCAGAGGCTCATGGACTAGTGGATGTGGAGAGGTTCAGATTTTAGGGACATGCAGCTAGTGGTCTCTGGATCCTTGTAGGGCCCTTAGATCAGGCCTGGAAAAGCCAGCTTGGGTCAGTCCCCTGGACCTGTGTGAGGGTGCTGTCACGGGGACTTTAGAAACATTTTACAATGCAGCCCTGAACTCTGGTGCACAGATGACTTGTTTTTCCGAAAGGAAAGGGGGCCGGCATGACTATGTAAGCAGAGGAAGTTGACATGATCTCATTCATGGGCCTTTCTTCTCTTTGTGCCTGGGGAATCCGCTTTTGCAGACTAGCAAGGCGCACATGGTTGTCTGCTTAATTTTATCTTAACCTTTGCCTCCTTCTTGGAACAAAAAGTGTGACCTATACGGCCGGGATTCCACATTCTTCCTGCGAATGTTCTTCACAATGGTTGGGAGGAGCAGGCCTAAAGAGGTTAGTGCACCCAGAAAATAACCCCAGTAGCCGGGACCAGGTCTGAGCAGCAACCTCTGAAGGGGAAGAGGTTACACCTTGAAGTGGGTCCAGAGAGAAATGGTCGATTCTTTGTGCCACACACATGGTAGACACCTCGTTAAATATTGTCTAATTTACATTAATGATAAAGCTATCTTGTAAATAATAAAAGTCCCCAAAGCAAAACTTTCATCTCATGGTACTAATTGCCTTTGAATCAGCCCTTCCTTTTAAAACAGTTTTATTCCAAGCAGCACTTTAATTATTGAGTAGTATTTATATTCTTGTGAAGAAATAATTTAATTGGCCATATTTTATGTGATAATGCTTTGTTTTCCTGTTCTCTTCATTGCTGTATATGTTGTAGAATTGTGAATAATTCTATACATTAGATTATTCAGAGAAACAGATAATAATTTGACTATTTGTAGCTAACAGTTAAATACACATTCTATTCTGCTACTCATGAGACATACGAGAAGATCTTTACTGTGGTCAAAACCATTTTATTTTTACTGGTTTGTTTAAAAAGAGAATGACATAGCTCTGTTTCTAAATGTCCAATCCTCATATCAGCTGGGAAGCCCTGGTTGTATTCACAGTATACTATTTCTGAACCTCACATTTCTCATTCCTAAGGGAGGAAGAAGAAGGAAACGGTTCTCTCTATAAGCATGTTCAAGACCAGCAAGTGGAGGGAGTTATTTGGTGATATGTATATTAGAACTACAACTCAGGGAAATGTCATACATCCTTCTTCCCATTGTCTCTTCCCTTCTTACTGCGCTGTCATACAGGAACCCAGGAGGACCAATTCATCAAGGAATCCATTTCTCATTCTCTGCCATGTGGCTCTGGCAACTTAGGGTCTTCTGGGAACCCTTGCCTCAGACCCCCAGAGGATCTGTCAGAGAGGAAACCACTCAGGGCCAATTGCTTCTTTCTTCCCATGCTGCCTTAAGAGTACTGCTAGCTTCCTTTTAAAGTTCTGTTTTTAATCCTTTCCTTCCTTTACTATTTGCTAATAAAACACATGGACATTTTGGAAGACAAAACTAATAACACACATCTCCTTTAATAAACTTATCCTAACACAATTGGTGTTATTATTATCATTCTTACTGTTATTAATGTCCAGTCTCTCTTATAGGAAGTTGGTTGGTTTTGTTTTGTTTTTTGGGGTTTTTTTTGTTTGTTTGTTTGTTTGTTTTTTGTTCCCTGTAATTTGTCATTGTGTATATTTTGGGCCTGATTTTTTTTTTTTTAACCCAGAAACACTGTTGCATGTTCCTACATAATCTTCATAACTGTGATTTAAAATAGCTGTATAATAGTTTGTGAAGCACATGATCTATTGTGCATTTAAGAATTCTTCCCACTTTTATTTTTTTGAGATTTTATGTATTTGAGATAGAGCAAGAGAGAATGAGGGTAAAAGAGTGCACATGTTGGTGGGAAGGGCAGAGGGAGAGGGACAAGCAGGCTCCCCACTGAGCAGCGAGCCCAACACAGGGCTCAATCCCAGGACCCCTGACTCATGACCTGAGCCAAAGGCAGATGCTTAATTTTGACTGAGCCACCCAGGTGCCCCAAGAACTCTTCCTACTTAAAACAAAACAAAAAGTAAGTTTCTCTTTATTTTTTTTTCACAAGTATAAGAAACACAATGATAATTGTATTAATCCATATTGCTTTCTCTTTATTTTTGAAAATGTTTTCAGACTAGAGACCCAGGAGCAGGTTGTCTGGGTCAATGGAAGCGAGCATTGCGTAACTCTTAATACACATGCCAAATTGCTCTCCAAGAGGGCCGTGCCAATGTAGACTACAGCAGTGACGGATGAAAATTTCAGCTTCTGTGCAGACTAGCTCTCATTCTTTATGTCTGCCTCGTGTCGCAGGCCTCAGGAAAGAGCCTGATGAATGGTACCAGTCTGTTGTATGCTCTTCAAAGAAAAAGGATATTGGTTGCAGGAATCAGCTTGAAGCGATTATTAGGAGAGAAAATTGACATCTCTCTCCCTGATAAGGTAAATCGGAGACTCCGTTATGCCCAGATGTTATACTATTTAAATTCTCAGTCCTTATTGTGTTTCTGTTGCTTATTCACGTTGTATAGGTATGTGCTATTCAGAAAGATATTTTGATAAAGTCATATATTTAGAGGGAAGTTATTCAGGTGTGGAGCATGTGTCAGACTCTGCAATAGGGGATTAAATCACTCCCCGCTCAGAAACTGCTCTAGACGGCATTACTTACAAAATAAATTCTGGGTGCTTTATCCTTACATTTCAAGACCTTCCTTCCCTGGCCCCAACTTGCCTCCATGTTTATCTCTTATTATACGTTCTCTCCACACCAGTCACTCAGTGATACTTGCTGTCCCCCTGGTTATCTTCATTGTCTTTGTTCATGCTCTGTCCTGCTCCTGTTCCCATCACACTTCCACGTCCCATCAAAATTATACTTGGATTTCAAGGTGTTTGCAGTCTTGCCCTCCCTCAGTGTTCCCCGATTCCTGGAATCCTTCTCCTTCTGGTTGCCTGTCCTTTCTTCCAAATTGACCATTGTCAAACTTCTGTTGTTATTGTTCTTACAACTTTATTTCAGTGAGGGGAATCCGGGTGATGAGGTTGGTTAAGCATCTCTCTGCCTCTTGATTTTGGCACAGGTTATGATCTCAGGGCTATGGAATCGAGTCCGAGGTCAGGCCATGTGCTCAGTGGGGAGTATGCTTGAGATTCTCTCCCTCGCCTGCCCCATAAAGGCATGTTTTAAAACTTTATTTCAGCAAGTGATTTACCTTACCTATTCAATTGCATTTTTGCGATTTTTTTTTTAGCTTTCTTGAGATATAATTGACAAATAAAAATTGTGTACATTTGAAGTGTACAATGTGATGATTTGGTATTCCTGTACATGGTAAAGTGATTACTGCCACCAAGCTATGAACGAACACCTTACAGAATTTCCTGGGTCACGGTTAAAATTATCGTATTCTCTCCCATAGTACTTATGAACTTGTCAAATCCCATGAAGTTCTAATATTTCTGAGGACAGTAAAATGTCTTATTCATTTGTTAGTCGCTTACAACATTTAGCGATGTGTCTTATGTGTAGTAGACATTTAGTGTTCATATTTGTTTAATTAAGCAATGTAGGTTGAGCTTAAGAGGCCCTAATTCTTGGCATCCACAATATAATAGCAGCTATCAGAATGCAGAAAGAAAATCCCAAGAGGAAGTATCCAGGTATCTATGCTCCTATGGGAACTGATGTGAATCACTATGACCCTCAATTGTTTTGAGATCTTTCAATGCCTCCCGAATCATCATACATAAAATGATGCGTTAAGACTCTTTCCGACTGAAAAGTAGCCAATTAGGGCATTATAAGGATTCATGAAGGAACATAGAATGATTTATAAAATCTCCCTATGCGCAGTCAGGGCTGGTGGAGAACCAGAATTTTCACCTCTGACGGCTTATTCTCTTTGTGTGTCTCTGTTGCTCCCCACGTTCAGGATTTTTCCATCGGGTTCAAAATAGCCATTAGCCAGCTTCTGTTGGCCTTTGCTGGCCAAACAAGACTGGCTTTGTCATTCAAGGGGAAGAAGATGTCATCAAGACTGGCTTTGTCATTCAAGGGGAAGAAGATGTGATGAGTCAGCTGATCCCACCTTCTAGTGTTCCCCAGCCATCTATGGGTCGGACCACAGTCTAAGGCCACACCACAAGCTAGAGCTTCCAGACTGGGGCCCAGGGAATGTGGCCCAGCCCGCTGTGTTGCGATGGATGCGACAACTGTTACAACTTCTGGCTGCTTTCTCCATAAGGAATCATACATGGGACCAGTACCCAGAGCATTCTGTTTCGCAAACAGGCTTAGTGTTTCACTGCTAAATTATTTTCTCATTTTGTAAAGTTGGAAATCCAGATGTTACATGTGAGCTGTATTAACTTGAATTTTATGTCAGGCAGAACATTATCAAGTTATGGTAGGCATTAGTGGACACTTGACTTAACCATTGCTAACTTTATTAAGCACTTAATGTTGCAAACCCAGCTCCTTTCATCTTCGGAAGTACTCTGTAAGCTGTTTTTATCCCCATGTCACAGGTAAAAAAACAAACAAACAAACAAACACAGAAAAAAAAATCCCTAAGAAAACGAGGCGTTTATTAACTCATTTAAGGTCATAAGATTAAGTCATTGAACCAGAATGTGGACCCCAGATCTCCATACTTGTTCTTGAACCACGCGGAAGCTTAGGTAATGGAGGGTTGGATTATTTGGCCGCCATTTTTTTTCTGGGCAGGCAATCAGCTTTCTGTGTAAGTATTATCATCTCATTTGGCTGTTTTGCAAGTGAAATGCTGAGTAGTGAGACTGAAGCACATTCTAAACTTGAGCATGGTCAATATTCTTGCTCAGTCCACCGTGAAAGTCTCATCCCACCCTTCACATTTCTGTTCTCAAATACCAGGAAATGGCCTAGAACACCTCATCAATGAGAAGAATGGGCACCCTGCTGTGACAGGGCTTTTGACTAACAGGAGGGAGCTGTGGGTGGTAAGGCAACCTTACTCCCCTTTAAAAAGATTCCCCCCCAGAACAGCGTCCTCCTCAAGTGTACACTGTTGGCTTCATAAATGTATACAAAACAGCTGGAGTCATGAACTTGTATTTGCTGAACTTAAAGCTTTTTGCAGAAGAAAAACTAAGACCTGACCCCATTTCTTTCTCTTTTTTTTCTCTTTAGAAGCTGAAGTGGATTCAGGATTGCATTTCTAATTCAATAATCATTTTAAAACTCACTCTCGCTCCTTCTCTGCGGCTCCTCTCCTTTTATCTGCAACTTCAGGTTTCTCTGTCCTGTTTCCTGGGATTTGCAAAGCAGCAAAATCAGCCAGTTTACATTTAAGATGTTTTGATTCTTTTCTCAGACTCTTGCCAGTGTACTTAGCACAGAATGATTAAAAGCTGTGTATTCTGTTAGAACTGTTACAGTGTTTAAACAAGGAAGTCTGTGTTTGTTTAAGAGAATGGGGAAATGGTTATCTTGACAGAGTAGACTGAAAAAAACAGGACAGCCACAGTCTAGCACAGATGTCCACATTTGCCACTTGGCTGGCTTTTTGAGGTACCTGGAACAAAACTAGCTTGTGCGCCCGTGCCGGTGCCCTGCCTGACACCTTAGGACGGGTGTGATTCGTGGAACCACTTTCAGCCCTGCATGTCTCAGGGAGCAGGTGTTTCCAGGCTGGAAATTTCTTGGAGTCTCTTTAGCCGTGTCATAATTAAAGTAATGGAACAGAAGAGGAATTTTCTAAAGACCTTGTTCAAATGCGATTTCATCTCCCACCACCTGCAGTTCCTATGGCTTCCCCGCAACGTCGACAGGAAGGTGAACAGAAGCCGGAGGATTCGCACGTTCACTCATCTCTTGCAAAAGTGATCTCAAAAAACGAGATGACGCCTCAGGGCCGGCCGTGGTTAAGTGGAAATAGAAGCCCTGATTCTCCTGCGTACTAACTCTTTGCAGTTGGTCAGGTCATTCTCCCCCTCCCCCCACCCTGGGGGCTTAAACACAGCTGTTGTTGATAACACGGCAGAGCGTAGCCCGCGTGGGTGCCGCGCACGTAGGTGACGCGGGGAGGGGGGGCGAGCACGTAGGTGACGCCCACGGGGGGGGCGAGCACGTAGGTGACGCCCACGGGGGTGATGCCCGCGTGCAGCGCCAGGCGTCTGTGAGGTCCCCTCTTTCTCCTCTTTCCAAGAGCCCTGAAGGGCGGTCTCAGCTAGCTGTGCCCTTTTCTACGGAAGCGGGGAAAGCTAAAGACTTTGCTCAAAGTCATATACTGGTTAATATGTAGCCTAATATGTAGCCTAGGAGGTGTGGACCCAGACTTCACTAGATCTTGGCTTTCCTAGGCCACCGGAATCTTCCAGGTAATTCTCAGTTGTGAAATTTGACAATTGTGAAATCTGAACACGTCAGTGTTGTGTTAAATATGTCTGCAAAATACATTAAAAAAAAAGACGAAGGCTCAGCCTTGGTGGGCTGTAATCATGGGTACGCGTGGATGCCTGTGTCTTTTGCCTGGTGGCATGGTCATTGCCATCAATATGAATATAGGGTTCTTTGCTATAAACCTTATGGGAATAGAGAACCATCTCATATAGGTGCTGTTTGCTAAATTTGATCTTGGGAGTTTAGAATGCTGGGTAGTATTCAGACTTTTAATGAAAGAGGACATTCAAAATAGAGTGCATATCTTAAGATACAAGATACACTTGCTAAGTCATGTGAGCAACTGCCAGTATACCTCTTTGTTGTGCTCGTCACTCCTAATATGTACTTGGTTCCCTAATAGGTGTGATAGTTGAGTGTGCTCAATCCGAGTTTAGAAGTCGTTGTAATGCAGCTTTCTGGGTAACGAAGCAAAGTTTCCATTCCCTTAAATAAGTTAGATTTTTATTTATTCATCCCTATTCACATATGGTATGTGACTATTTTTTCCTAAAGACATGAATTCCCAGTTTTTATTGAAAATATAAAAACTGTCATAGTAGCTGGTTAGGTAGTCCACTTCTCTCCTGGCTGTTTGCCAATGTCATTGGTGTTACCTGGATCTTTCGGGAGACCACACCAGACAAGATTGCCATCGTGGAGTCTCCTGGCCTTATCATCTTAGGGACCACCTGGAGACTTCCACTAATGCAAAGGCTAAGAGGTCAGTTTGAAGAGTTTAGTCTGTACTGATTTTGATACATCTGTATGCATTTATTAGATCATCAAAGATGCATTATATAATCACCTCTTTTGCAGTTGTTCAAATGATTCATGGTATTTTGTTTTAGATCCTCTAATCTTGACCTGAAGGCACCTAGTGTGGATGGCTTCCTTCCTGGCCTTCTGGCCATAATCCTCCTCATTAACATTGGGATTTCACTTTGCTTCCTTGTGGATGCCTTTCCTCATATTTGGAAAGTCTTTCACTCTGCTTCTGTTACGTTTTCCCCAACTGGTTTTGGTTGGAATCAATCTCTTGGAATTCTGACTTCAGCCATGAATCTCTCCTGGATCTTGGTTAATAGTTAACAGGATTTACCCCATGCATGATTTTGTTGACAGCAAAAACAGAAACCTGCTTTGCCCAAATGGGAATCTCTTGTTTTATCTTATCTCTTTTAGTGTGCAGGAAGTCAAAGATCAGGCTCCCTCATTTATCCCCATGGTGATAAGAGTGCCTGGCAATTGATATGAATAGATAACAAAGGAATTTCAGTGTTGTTATTTCTTTTTTTTCTTTTTTTTTTTTTCAGGGTTGTTATTTCTTAGGTATATTCTTGTTAAGGCAGGATGGGTTTTCCCTATTCTGAAATCTTCAGGAATTCCTCAGACCAAGAATGTACCTGAGTTTCAGCTGACATTTCAGTGTGCCAAATTGTGGCCCCCCATGCCCATCTTCTAGATAGCTCAAAGATAAATGGAAATAAAGAACCTGCGTAAATTGAGTCCTCAAAGGGAGGTTCAGGGCATTGAATGTTGTTGGGTCTGAAATGAGTCTCACAGCCTGCCCCTTCTGCTACTGAGTGTCTTGGGGAAATGGGGGTAATGTTTGGAGGGAAGTCGAGGAGGACAGTCAGTGAGGCTAGTACATGAGAGGCTTGCCTTGGTACTGGAGGGGGTTGATAAAGGACTTGTGTATTGATGATGGTCGGGTCTTTTTTTTTTAAGTTCACTGCCCAGATCATTTCCTTTCTGCTCCCCTATTCCCTCCAGAGCTGGTACTCACCTGCCCACCTTTGAGCCACTGATGCTACTGCTCTGGGCCAAAGGTGATCACCAGAGTTTAGAAATAAAGAGTTTTAGTCAGAATATCTCTTAGAGGGGTATTTCCCATACTTAAGTCATCTCTGGATTCACCTTTCTAAAATTTGCTAAATTGAAAAAGGAGAGTTGGTTGATTTTTTTAATTTGAATAAATGTATCACAACAAGGAAAAGGATATCACATATCTTAAGTAGGAGACTTAACACAACAATGGGTTAACAAGGATCTGAGTGAGGTCTATTATTTTTCTCTTGAAAGGGAGATGTTGGTTTTAGAAAAGTGGGGAGGGGGTGCCTGGGTGTCTCAGTGGGTTAAAGCCTCTGCCTTCGGCTTAGGTCATGATCTCAGGGTCCAGGGATGGAGGAGGCCCGCATCAGGCTCTCTGCTTAGCAGGGAGCCTGCTTCCTTCTCTCTCTCTCTGCCTGCTTCTCTGCCTACTTGTGATCTCTCTCTGTCAAATAAATAAATAAAATCTTCAAAAAAAAAAAATGAAAAAAGAAAAGAAGAAAAGAAAAGTGGGGAGGGTTTTCTGGAAGCAAACTAAAAGTTTCTCCTTGACTGATCTGGAAGGATTGAGAGACCATTGAAAACGGAGGAACTTTCTCATGGTGTGAGTTAGTGTTGTTTAACGCCGGGTTGTTGAACTGTTTCATCTCATACACCTTCAATAGGACCAGTCTCCGGTGTTGAGAAACATTCTTTGTCGATTGTCTGGACCCAGTAGGAGCTGGCGGTAGACTCAGAGAGTGAGCGCCAAGTGTATCATTGTGCAGGCCCGAAAGGGACTCTGAATGGGGGTTAGAAGACCTCTGTAATAGGTGCCTGCTGATGTATCTAATAATCTGAGATTTGAGACTAGGACTACATTGACATAATATGAACAGGGTCATCTGTGATGCTAGTGGAGAGCATTGAGGGATTCAGAGAAAAGGAACCCATCTGAGATGTGTTTGCCTGGGAAAAGCTTCATGAGAATTAGGTGCTTGAGTAACAGAAATGTTCTGATGGGTAGGCAGGTGGAAGGAGGGTGCTCCCAGAGAGAGGGAGGTAAGAGCGAGCTTCATTGTGGGGTTGAGCACTGGACCCATAGAGCCCGGGGTAGATTGAGGGATGTCGAAAATGGCACAGGACTGGTGAGGAAAGACAGCTGTAAAAGCTGTAACAGCTGTAAAAGTCAGGATTTGATGTTACTTGGTGGGAGACATTTCCAGCGACAGAGCTACTCTCTGCCTGTCTGAGGGTGTGAGGAAGGTGTACCTGGCACTTGGGTCTGGGAAACAGGTATGATGGTCATAGAACAACAAAGAGATAGAAGTTATGTGACTGGTCCACATTTCAAGTGTTAAATGTAATCATCAGGGGTTGGGGAGGCCCCAGGGAGATTGGGAAGTGAAATAAGACTTCACTTGTTGAGGCCTGGGGAAAAGGGGTCTCTTTAGAGAAGAGGGGAGATTATTGTATTGTTGCTTTGTATTGTTGTTTAAGTATGTATGTTAAACGTTAACTCATTTATTCAACAAATGTTTGAGTGCCTAGTTGTGTAAGGTAGATACCTAAATAAGTAATTTGTTTATTATTTATAATAAGTAAAAGTAAATTTAAAAAGTATTTATATTACAGTAAGCTTATATTTATTAAATGTAACAACTTATAAATAAATAATTTTAATGCAATATATAAATATTAGTAAATAAGTATTAGCATATTAAATATAAATTATCAATAAATTACTTATTTATAAATAAAAAAAGCATATTCAGCACTCTTAGGAATCTTCGAATTTGGTGGGAAGAGACACGTGAGTTAATCAATGACTACTTTATGCTAGGATAAGGACTGTGGTCCATCTACTCATAGGGATCTCTGGGAATAAGGGAAAGTGGCATCTAACTGTGGAGGCTTCTTACATCTCCATCACTGTCCTTTGTCACCATGCCCCCCCCCCCCATATTGTAGTCACTACCTCACTGTGAGAACAAGGGAGCAGGGCTGATATGCCATGGGTACACACTGAGACTGTTCCAGTTCTCCTATTTTTGTTCCAGTTGTTGAACGACCTCAGAATATCCATTCTGTCCCAGATGTCTCACCCTTTTCCTCATAGAACCAGCAACTAAAGTCAGAGTAGAGACCTCTAGACATGACCCAGCTCTTTGGATGGGTTCCTTCTGTGTGTGTTAATCCTTGAGCAATGAGGGAGTCAGAGGCATCTCCCCCACCCTGCCACTGCTTGCCGTAGACTGGAAGTCTTACCAGTAACATAATACTGCATTAACTCAGGGTCTGTACTTATGTATACTATTTACTGTATTCTTCCAATAAGCTGAGCTCGAGAAAAGAACATTCAGAAAATTAAAAGGAAGAGGACACACTGACAGTACTGCACTATAAAAAAAAAAATACATGTGTGAGAAGAGACATGCATTTCAACCCATGTTATTCAGGAGTCAACAGTAGTTATTACCTGGGCTGTAAAGATTCTTAAATATTTTATTTCTATTTTATTTATTTATTTTTAAGATTTTATTAATTTATTTGACAGAGAAGGAGATAGTAACAGAGGGAACACACATAAGGGGAGGGAGAGAGGGAGAAGCAGGCTTCCTGCTGAGCAGGGAGCCCAATGCAAGGTTCGATCCCAGGACCCAGGGATCACGACCTGAGCCAAAGGCAGCTGCTTAATGACTGAGCCACCCAGGCGCCTCCTAAATGTTCTAAATATGCTATGTATTGGACTTCTTGGGTGTTGTATCCACACTCCTAGCCCAGAGACTGCTATATAACTAGTACTCATTAAATAGTAGTTGAATGTTTAATAAATTAATTACAGGGGCTCTGGTGGGGGAAGTGAGTAGAGGTTTCTGAAAGGAAATAAGACTTCAGCTAAGTTTTAGACATATTAACTTTGATGATTTTTTTTCTTACTGTGGAAGGAATAAATATACAATACTGAATTTTATGAAAATTCCAGAAAGTATGAAGAAGAAAATAATCAGCTCTAATTGTGCCATCCAGAGAAGACTACAATTGATACCTCCATGTATTTTCTTTAGGCATTTTCCATATGTGTATTTGCTTCTGGGTGTACATGGGTGTAGCTGGGAAAATATTTTAACAGGTTAACACATGACCTTTTTGTCCTTCCTCAGTGGTCTAGAGAAGACTCCTGTGTTGGGCTCTTAGCTGTTAATGTGCTAATTGGGTTAGTGGGAGAAGAAGATGGGGAAGAGCCAAGAATGGTGGTGCAGATTTGCAAGAGTGAGAGCATTCAGAGTTATCCTTTAAACAGTTTGAAACCAGCTGTGTGGGGTGCGGGAGGGGAGGTCTGACATTGAGAAGAGTGATGGGGGTAAAAGTGAGAGGAAAGGCCTGAAGCAACATAGCATTGGCTACAATTTGAGGAACAAGGGAGCTAGGAGAGAGTAGCCAAATTTGAGAGAGACCGGCCCATGAAGAGATTGAGGAAGTTTTCTTTTGTGTCATGAAATATAATTCTCCTTTTGTCTGCTTTTCAAGGTACTTTCAATGAAGACATAACATTTCTAGGCCTTGGTAGGAGTGGATTTGTGGTTTGGGATGGAAGTCGGTGCTGTGATAGGCTTTTAGTTGGGAGTAAAAAGGGTGGGTCTGTTCAGACTGTGCATGAATGTGTGGGGAAGGGCAAGGGCCAAGGAGGGTGTGGGGGTGCTAATTGTTTAAAACAATTTGATGTGGTTTCTTTTGTTTCTCTAAGTGCTTGATCTTGGTCTTACACAGAGGCATCCACTTATCCATCTGCCATGAAAGCAGACAGGAAAAGGTGAGAACATACTGAACGTTTGACCTTCAAAAATAGGATTTTGCTGCAAGTGACAGTCATAGGTCAAAGGGAGTTGCTCGGTGGAGGGACCACACAAGAGCGTGGCTCTCTTCCAGCCCTACATGGTTTAGGAGAAAGGAGAAGGAAGGAAAAGCAGGACAGAGAAGGGATCACACTGTGCCCTCGGGTGAGTTACAGAAGTGAAGTTAACAACAGTGGGGGTATGGCCCACCTCCTCCTCCTGATGCTCATTTTGGGGGTGTGGGCGAAAGTAACCAGGCTGGCTACCTCAGACCCATCAGAGGGGAACCCACAGAAAAATAATTGTTGTGGGACTACATGCTTAGGCCACGGGGGTCCTAAGGTTGATCTCTCTGGAGCTGTCCTTGGTTACCTATGGCAGACAGGACCCAGAAGAGCTTGGAATGAGTGTGGAGATTGTTACATGAGGTGACCACAGTAGGAGCAGAGTGCCTTTGGCCAAAAAATGTAGAGCCAACAGAGAGAAAATCTTTGTGATCTTGGCTTAGGCAAATATTTCTTGGGTATGACGACAAAAGCACAATCCATAAAGGAAAATGAATTGATAAAATTGAGATTTCCATCAATATGAAAAATGTTTGCTCTGCAAAAGATAATCTTAAGAGATTGAAGAGACAAGCCATACACTGGAAGAAAATATCTGCAAGACACAGACCAACAAAGACTTGTATCCAGAATATACAACCACTTCCCAAAACTCAGTAGTAAGAAAACAAGGGGCGCCTGGGTGGCTCAGTCGTTAAGCATCTTCCTTTGGCTCAGATCATTGTCCCAGAGTCCTGGGATCCAGCCCTGCGTCTGGCTGCCTGCTCGGCAGGAAGCCTACTTCTCCCTCTCTCACTCCACCTGCTTGTGTTCCCTCTCTAGCTGTGTTTCTGTCAAATTTCAAAAATCTTAAAACAAAAAACAAAAAACAAAAATTCAGTAGTAAGAAAACAAACAATTAAAATATGGACCAAAGTTTTGAAAACACAGCTACTTTGGAAAATAGAGGTGGTCACTTTCCTATGAAATTAAATATACACTTCCCATATGATGCAGAAATTCTACATATCTATTACCCAAGTGAAATTAAAACAAACAAAAACCTCTGCTAGAATGTTTATAGTAGCTTTATTCATAATTTCCCAAAACTAGAAGCAACCCAAATGTCCTTCAACTGGGAGCACATGAAAAAATTATGGTATATCCATACAATGGAATACTACTTAGTAATAGAAAGGAATGAACTAGTGATACGTAGAGCAAGGTGAGTACATCTTGAATGCATTAAGCTATTAATAAGCCAGTCAAAGGTGACATAGTATATGATTTCAGTTATTCTAGCATGCTCAGAAGTTGAAGCTGTAGCAATGAGGAACAGGCCTGTGGTTGCCAGGAGGTTGGGGTGAGGACATATTTTAGGTACAAAGGGGTAGTGCTACAAAGTTTTTATAGCATGGGGAAAGTGTTTTGTGTCCTGATTGTGGTTGTAGGGATGAGGCTGTATGTATTTGTCAACATTTATAGAATCATACATTTAAAAAAAATTTCCTTTATATACATGTGAACATAACATTTTTTTAAGGATTTGTTGATTTGAGAGAGAGCAAGCATGATGGTGAGGGTAGTGGTAGAGGGAGAGAGAGAGAGAATTTCAAGGAACAACTCCCCCCACCCGAGCTTGGAGCCCAATGCAGGGCTCGATTTCACCACCCCAAAATCTTGACTTGAGCCTAGATCAGAGAGTGGGATGCTGAACCAACTGAGCTATCCAGGTGCTCCTCAACATCACAGTGTTTAAACAGTTAAAATAGAAATAGAAATAGAAAAAGGAATTTAGTGACAGAGAAAATATAATTGACACCCTTAAGTTGGACTCTAACCTTGGGCGATCAGTGATATCTCAGCAAGGAGAGCTCTGAGCTGATTCTCTGGGTTTTGATGGTCAGTAACACTGGGGTAGAAAATGGGACTTGTTTGTAAATGAACAGACTCATCCAGGAAATAGTTTTACATTCTTCTTTTCATCATGATGTTATTTTTTTTTTAAGATTGTATTTATTTATTTGACAGAGAGAGAGATTACAAGTAGGCAGAGAGAGGGAGGAGGAAGCAGTCACCCTGCTGAGCAGAGAGCCCGATGCGGGCCTCGATCCCAGGACTCTGGGATCATGACCTGAGCCAAAGGCAGAGTCTGAGCCACCCAGGCATCCTCATCATGATGTTATTGATCAACGCTATTTTATAAGCATTTCTTTAAGTCGTTGAAATTATTTTGTATCCAGTCACCTGAAAATATTGGTTGTGACCCATATTACTTATGGCTGTATCAAGAAGAATTTGAAAATAACTAGAAAAAGAGGTAAAGAAAGGAGGTCAAGTAGCAGCAAAGCTCTAAATGTCACCAGCATCAGAACTAGCCTCCACTCAATGGAGAACTTCTCAGGGAGAACTCATTTTGAACATAACACTGGGCCAAACAGTTCATGAGACAAAAATACATATTAGGATTGAAAGTTCAAGAGGCCAAGGAATTCTCCAGTTTCAGAGTAGAGCTGACACGTTGGAAAATGATAGAGATATTCCTATTCTCTGCTTAATATAGTTTTCTTACAGTGCCCTTCTAAGCCTTGTAAAGTTATATTACAATAAGCGTAAAATAGCCCCACTGAAAGGATAAACCTTTCAAGTGTCAAGATCTATCAATCTTTGAAATGTGCAAACTTGTCTCAAGTAATCTCTACCTCATTGATACAAGGCAGAAATGGTCCACTTTACTCTTATTTATAGTTTTGGAATCGTTTCCTTGATTTTTATAATCAGGTGCCTTTGTGTAGTTGCTGAACAAATTGAAAACCTTCATCATCGACAGAATTAGATATTGTGTGAGCATGAGAGCAGCAGCAATGAAGCCCACAGCTGCGAGCCAATATTCAGGGTTATCAAGTCACATCTTCCACACTATGGAAAAGTGTCTAAGCTCTGGTTTACAATATAAACATGGGTGAATCAGTATTTTTTTAGTAAACAGAGTTAACATGCTCCCTGGATATTCGTTCTTGGTGAAGTGCTGCCAAACTAATGTTGCAAGAGTTTAGGTGTCTTTCTTCCAGGCATGATTTTTGTGGATTGAACCTGAGAACATTGGGGAGATTGTGTGTGTGTGTGGGGGGGGGTAGTGGTGGTGGGTGCAGTTAGGGAGTTGGGGAATAGCCCAGTCTTTTTGTGTGAGTCCTCACAGTAGCAGACGTTAGAGTTAGAATGTCCTCGTCCTTCGTTTTCTGATTAGCAAATACAATAATCATCCAGGAGGCTCTTTAAAAGAGAAATAAGGAGATTTTCAGTAATCTCATCTTGTCAGAGCTTGCATAACATAAATGTATCTTGGAAGATGAAGGGCTAATTCATGAAAAGGAAATAAAATGACTTGAAGTGATTCAGGCAGAAGAGAACACAGGCATTGTTTGTAAACAAAGGTTAATGATAGCTTTGTCCCAGTTGCAAATTTGTAGCATGCATATTTTGATGAATTATGGCTAGACTGAATCATAATTTGTGCCCTATTATAAAAGAGTCAAAGTGAGATAGTTATCTGCATTTTATTGTTAGCAGGAGATTTAACCCCTCTTGATTAAAGCCCTGTTCCCCCTACCCCCAAGAAGTCACTAGTCTTAAAAATATTCAGAATAATGGTTCCCACAGAGACCATGATGTCATTGATGGGCCACCCAGTGATTAAAGAGAAAGAGATCACTGGATCAGTCATCTACAGATGCCAATAGGAGCCGAGGGGGAGGGCTTTAAAGTTTTTAAATTCAGATTTATTTACTTTAAAAATTATTTATGGAAGTTATCACATCTCACCTCAAAAGCCCGTACACTATCACTGCTGACAGTACATTTACCCAGAGACGGACTTTATGCTAACAAATACGGTATTTAAATTGTCAGCAAAACTAAAATGAATGAGCTGAGCACAATTCAAATGCATCTTTGGCATATCATCAATCAGTTAAGTTTTTCCTGGTCCTCTTAGGTTAATATCAAAGTATACAATACAACATTGTCCATCTTCTTTAGCATTCTTTGTGTGACGTCCCATGAAATAGTGTATACAGTTTTCCTGAAATCTCCTTTGCAGACCACTGTCACAGCGATGGAGCAAAACCTGAGGAGATGTGACCAGGGATCGTTCCTACAGCTTTTTTGGTCCCTAGGGAAAAAGTGAATGTCTCCCAAACCTAATTCAGGATGAAAGGCTGAAAGACAGTAAGAAATGGAAGGGTTGGGGAAAATGTCAGAGAGGTAGAGTCAACAGCCCAGAAAACTCAACTTTAGCCCCACTGGTTCGGTGGGATTTGACCTCAACAGAAGCTAGCATGGAGGAAGAGATGGTCAGGTGTCTCCACAAGCCTTTATGAAAGCTGGAAGGTCATTCTAAAAAAATAATTCCAACATGGATTCCTATGGATTTGGATTTTATTTATCTCTAATTTGGTTTACCTTAGCTCAAATATATTACATTCCAATTTCATTCAAAATGAAAGTCTTATTATCCTAATTACACAAGTAGCCATTTTTGCCAAGTATAATTCTGTTGGGCAGGGAGGAGCCTGGGCTTACAGGACCCACTGGGGTAGAAACTTGATCAGGGACTGAGAAAGCTTAACAGAATGGTGATGAGTATAAACTCTGCCTTCTGGTGTGATAGTGAGAGTTGGTGACACTAGAGCCATGAAGATGGGCATCCAAATTTTAGCACATTTCTTACTTAAAAGATCCCAAAGGTGAACTCCCTATGGCAGTTATTCCTGATCTGAGAGCCACATAACCTTGGGGGTAGGGGTGTAGAGCTCAGGTGGTTGCAAAGGGGTCCATGAATCTGTGTGACCCTGTATGTCATCAGTAGGAGTAAAGTCGCAGACACAGGTCTTACTTGAAATGCATGTATATGCTTTTTAAACAGTATTGTAGAAATGCCTTTAAAAGTTGCCTTTTAGTATTATATACTTTCAAGATCAATAGCTACTAGGACATGGAGGCAGTTCGTTAACATTTTTTTGTTAGTGAAAATGGGTCTTCAAGCATGCAAGGATAACGGCTTTATTTGTAATTGCCCCAAACTATAAACAACTGACATGTCCATCAGCAGAACAATGTATAAATAAATTGTGGCATAGTCATATGGGGGAATACTGCACAGGAGTATAACTGAATAAATGATGTGTACAATACGGATGAATTTCACAGACATGATGCTGAGCCAAAAAAAGAAAAAAGTCAGCGTCAAGGGGATATTGTAAGATTCAGACTCAAGGTAAGGACAGGCAGAGTGATGGCCACAGAAGTCAGAATAGTGATTGCTCTGTAAGGGGACTGTGGGAAGGGATACGAGGCAAACCTCTTGGGTGCTGAAGAATATTCTGGTAGTGTTGTAAAACTTGATCCATGTGTTCACTTAGGACTGATGGATTCTGTGTACCTTATTTATCTGTGGCTGTTTAAGATTTGTCAACAAATTTATAGATTCTGTCCCATCAAGCGGTAGGATCTAAATCTTACCCCTTGAATGTGGACTAGACATAAGGTTCCTTTACAATTAGTAGAATGCTTCAGATTTGAAGTTGTGTTATTTCTGAGACCTGTCATAAAAGGCAGCTTCCATTTTGTTGGCTGAGATAATCGTCTTGGTGTCCTGACTTATTTTGTATAACAAGTTCAACCACACTGAAGCTGCCATGGTGCGAGGATGCCCAGGGTACGTGGAAAGGCCGTATGGAGGTAATCAAGTCAGTATCCCTGCTGAATTAAGCCTTTGAGTCATCCAAGGTCAGGCCCCTGATGCATCAGGGAAGATGCTTTTGGATAATTCTGGCCTCCAACTCTTGAATGACCCTTGCCCCTCTACCTCAGGCCTTTGGGTCTCCTGAGCTGAACGCTTGACATTTTGGAGTGGAGACAAACCATTCCTGCTGTGTCCTGACCCCCAGACATATGAGGATATTAAAATGGCTATTTTAGAGGCGCCTGGGTGGCTCAGTTGGTTAAGCAACTGCCTTCCGCTCAGGTCATGATCCTGGAGTCCCGGGATCGAGCCCCACATCAGGCTCCCTGCTCGGCGGGAGGCTTGCTTCTCCCTCTCTCACTCGCTCTGCTTGTGTTCCCTCTCTCGCTGTGTTTCTCTCTGTCAAATAAATAAAATATTTTTTTAAAAAATGGCTATTTTATACCTCTAAGTTCTGAGGTGGCATAAAAAATGGAAAGTGGCAAAAAGTGTTATAAAAAAGGTTGAAAAACTGAATAGAAACCAGATATGTATTTTGTAATGGGCCTTTAAACTCCCAGTATTTGAGGGATCCATATCAGGGCTCTTTGGTTGCAAGAAATAAATTCAACTCTGACTCAAGCAAAAGAGAATTTATTAGCACAATATGGAGCCGGAAGGACCTAAACAAATGCTGAATAATTCCACTCATAGAGAGCCTCTGGGGGCCTTGGTAGCAGAAACTGATAAAGGCTGGCCTCAAGATTCAGTCACTGCTCTGAGTATGCTCTGCCAGTAATCAGTGACTCTTACTGAGATTTTAATTCCAAGAAAAGCAACCAGTAACCCCGACTGGGCGACATGTCCACACCTTGTCTCCCAGATGATAGGCATGGTGATCTATATCTTTGCCGAGACCAGGACAACAAGGGGAAGGAATACGTATCCCAAGGGACACCAGGTACCCTTATTTGGGGTCCTCAAAACCATTCTGTATGGAGGCAGTGATCTTCCGACATAACCTAGAGGCTTCAGCCTCCGTGCCCTGACCACCTTGATTTCAGTGTTAGTATAACACTGACTGAGGTACGCAAGGCTTCTAGTGGCTCTTCAGGGCTGAGCCAAGTGTCAAGATCTTTTCTGCTTCCTGTTTGCAGGCCCACCCTGGCCTTGGCCACTGGAGAGTAAGGAGGCCAAGTTCTTCTCCAGAGAGTCATGGAGCTTGGCCATTTCTGAGGCTGATTGTATGCGTTGGTGGTGGTAGTAGGCGACTCGTGGTGTCTCATCCAGACTCCCCATTCTCTAGAATTCTCTCCTGCGACTGAACTCCTAGTTGGCTCCCCTTCTCTAGAGGACTCCTCTCAACTAATGGGAAGCCCCCCTCCTCCCTGCAGTCAGTGACTAAGCAAATGGTAGGACAGAGGTCAGCCCCTTGCCCGGAGGGGCCTTAACTCTGCTCGGTGGGTTATGTTCCAGGGCCTATTTCTGTAACTCTAGCCAAGGGTAGACTTCCCCCTGAGCCCACAGGCTTTCCTGGCTTCTCCCTTGTCCTCATCTCACTCCACTCCCTTCTTACAAGTTCCTGCTGAGAGCATGTCTTTAATAGGACTTTCATCAGAATCCCCATCTCAGGCTCTGCTTCTAGACACTCCCACTTAGAATGCTAGTCTAGGTCAGTGGTTCTTGGACTTTTACATGTATCAGAATCATCTGGAATGTTGGTTAAAACACAGATCACTGGGCCCCAGCCTCAGAATTTCTGATTCAGTGGGTAGGGGTGGGGCCTAAGAATTTGCATTTCTAGTAGATTCCCAGGTGGTGCTGATATACCTGGTCTGGGCATCACAGTTGAAGAATTACTGTTGAACCAATTACTAAGGTGTCTGATTTTAAGCACCGGGAAGGTGTCTTCCATGCCTCTTTCCTGTGGCAAAAATATTTGCCAAGTAGCCCCGTGGTGGAATCAGGACTCTGTCCTTAACTCCGTTTGTTTAGGAGATTGAACACTTGAGTGAAAATGCAAATGGATCCAGCAAGTATAAACATTCTGTTGTCATCCCTTACCTGTGAGCTCTATTACTGCACGGTTTACTTAGCCCATTATCTAACAGAGCGCCGCCAAGGAACACAGTAGTGAGGAGCACTCTAATGTGGTCCAGAAAATTGAAGAAAGTTCGGTCGCAGCATTTCCCACTTAATTGAGTCCCAGATGCTGTCTTCAAAGAACAGCCTCAGAGGAATCCCAATTTATGGGACCAACTGGAAAGGATTGGAGGAAACCGACAGGCTGAGTTTGAAAAACAATGGTGTATACATGGGCTGTGTTGGCTGGTGCCCAGGGATCTGGAGTTCCTGCTGTGTTTGATCTGGTCCTGGTCTGGGGCTGGTTCCATACGCCCATTTATGTTGAGGAAACAGACCAAGCGTGTGATTGCACGGGAAACCAGAGCCCCCATATTGCATTTCAAGATCTGCTTAGGGCTTCTGGGTAAACATGCAGGATTGGGCTCCACTGAAACCAGAAAACCCCATGTCGGAGGAATACCAACGTCAGGGGCTGTGTATGGATTGTTGGATGTTTTCCCCTCCGTGTGTTTCATGGTCTTGCTCTTTCTTCCACTAAAAGGCTCTGGCATATGAAAATGCTTAAGGATCTCCACAGTGCAGCCTGTGATGGCTGGAATTGGATGGATGGCATGGGAGGGTGCGCAGCTCATTGCAAAGTAACGCTTTTAACTTAAATCAGTTTTAAGTGAATATGTTTTACACATTTATGCTCCAGCGTTAGCAAGAGAGGTTTCCTAGAAAACAGCCCTTCTGTAGACACTCCTGCTCGACAGGGGGCCACCTCCCTGGCTTGGGCAAGTAGAGTGTTGACTTGAGTGGTCTTCAAACCGCTGCAACTCTAGGACCCTCAGGGCTGCTGTCTTGATGAAGCAGTTAATGATGTGTGCACTTTAGATCCTGACAAGCCCTTTAATAAAAACAAGGACCTCATCCCTAGGAAACTGGCTGCTAAGTCACAACAGCCTGTCTGCCTGACACGGTGCGGTAAGTAAAGTGCGATTTATGTACCGGGATGTCGAAACATTTCTGCTCCAAGCAGAGAGGAATGGGAATCAGGAAGGATAATGTGGATGCATGGAACATTTCATTTCCATCCCGCTGGGGCTTGGCTATAGGAGGCAAAGGGTTTTCAGAACTTCTGCAGAGTCCCGAGCAAATAGGAGACATTTATACCCTTGACTTTGGCTGCTTCACTTTCCTGGGTGGTGCTCGGCACAGCGACAGACTGACTGCATGATGGATGTTGGAATAGCTTAAAACTCGCCCTCTTCTCCCTCCTGCTCCCTTCCTGTACCCCCCGGGAGGCACAGGAATGCTAGAAGTTCCAGTGGATTGTCAAAGAGCCAGTTGTCTGCTGTGAATGCCAACGGATGTTGGAGATGGCTTGATGGGTGGGTCAGCATTGCTCCAGAAAAGCCAGACCTGTGGCCAGATGTAGAGGGAGGTGTCTTTCTGGTTGCTGACATGGACAAGCCAGAGGGCAGGACAGCAAAGCTTGGGAGAGGTTGGAAAAGGAACCCCAGTATAAACAGAGCCTGTTCTCTGCTGAATTTGGTGGCCACTTTTAAGGGGAAGTGAATTCCCACTCAGTCTCCCTGTAGGCACAGGTCCATGTCCAATGTTTTTTATCATCCTCCCCCAGATGAGAGTCTAGATCGTCTTGTTTGGACAGGGGTCATTTTCCTTCAAACTCTTCAAGGCGCTGTCAGCCTAATGCTCACCATTTGGAGTGACAGCAGAGCAGAGCGGAGCGTGGCATGCATTCTTAGGCCAGGACAGACCTTGCTGGGTCATTCCCAGAGTCCCGAGATCAGCCCAGCAGCACCATCAGTGCTGACACGCAAATGAGGCCCGGGACACCATGCTTGGTTTCAGGAAAGCCTGCCTGCCCCACTGGGAAAGGCCACTTGATTGGATGGTGCCTAACTGGGCCAGGCCTGACTTGGGGAAGAGACCGGACAAGAGCCTGAATTAGCCCCGGTGAAGCTGGATCTTGGGAGGAAAGCAGGTGACTTTCAGGCAAGTCAGCACTCTTAGAGGGTGACTGGTTAGCCATCCGGGTTTGCCTGGGACCTGAGGAATTCCCTGGGATTGAGGACTCTCAGTGCTCAAAGCATACTGAACTAGTCACCCTCGTTGAGAATGATTTGCCCCCCTTAACTTAGTTGGAGAGTGGGTAGAGCTTGAGGGAGCCAGATGCTTTAAGACTTTTTAACGTCATTACTTGAATTCCATGTACTTCTGTGTAGTTATTACAAAGAAAAAAAAACACGTGGGTGGTGAAATCATTCACATATTGGTGAATTTAAGATGAAAAGGAGGTTTTACAGTCCCCTGGTCTCCCCACTCCCCAGAGGCAAACACAGCTCCCAGTTTTCTTGTATTACTTTCTAGGGATTTCCAAACATGTGGGTTTCTTTCTGCTGCAGTATACAAAGATCAACTTTTTGCAGCGAGGCAGTTACTTCCTGAATTTTCTTGGGCAATTTCTTTGACCTCCCTGAGCCTCAGATGCTTTACCTGTGAGATAGAGATGCTGTTATTGCTGTCTCTTCTCTTCCTCCTCCTCTTCCTCTTCTTCCTTCTTTGAGGCCCCATGGGATTCAGGAGGAGTTTGGCCCGCAGGGGAAGTATGAGGCAGTAGGATGGCCTTATTTGAGCTTGTTGGGGGCTCTGGTTGTTGGTGGGACTCCTCGTGGCAGCTGACAGCATGGGGTTGCAGGGGAACTTAACACTTGATCATTTGGTTGCAGGTGTGTTTTCCTCTGAGCTGATGGCGGGAAGGGGCTGGGATGTCCTCCCTCAGGCAAAGCCCCAAGGGCAGGTTGGACTCTGGGATGTTAACAAGCTGGGAGAGTTTGACCATCATTCTGCTGCTTGCCTGCAAAAAATCAGGGGCTGCCAATCAGGTGGGATTCTCTCCTTGTCTTGGGTTTTGGCTTTGACCTTGTTGATGGTGTCCTTTGGCTTGACCTTGAGGGTCATAGTCTTGCTGGTCAGGGTCTTCACTAAGATCTGCATCTCTTTGTCCCCCTTGAGGGGAATTGAGTGGGATTATGTTTCTCAAATCCTATTATTTGGAGGATTACATGAGGGAATGCTGATGGGCAAGCAGCTCTTCCAGATGAATTTTGTTGTTGGAGGGAAAAACTCTTTGTGTTCATTAACCATCTTTCCTTATTTTTAATTTAGGGCACTTCAAAACTCATGTATTTTTGGGTTTTTCAATATAAATCCCTAAGAATAATGACTTCCTCAGAGCCTGGCTTTGCTTTTTGCGGTCACATCCTTAAAGGACACAATGCCCTCATTGTGGTGGTATATGGCTGATGTCCGTTTATGCAGCCAAGGCAGCCATTCCTGTAAGAAAAAGTTAACAAAGCTCTTGGAATGAGTTAAAATGTCAGTATGACTAAAGGCTAAGAAAGGACTGAATCACAAGTTGGAATTTGGAAGGAAGCTTGGTTGAAGCTTGGTTGAAGTTTGTGCCCTGGCATTCGAGAGAAGCTAGAACATCTTCAGTAGCAGCGTGAGAATCCCCACGGGAGACAGGAAGTCCAGTGTTCAGGGTTCCTCAGTACCAAGTTGACTGTTCAGATACCCTGAGAACCCACTTAGAATGTTCCAAATGCCACTGCTCTTTTAGAGTCCACTCAGTGCATATTTACTGAACTGCCTCCTGAGGTAGATGGTTGCCCCCTCTCACGCTCCTGAGAGACATCAATCTGGCTTTGAGAACTTTCCTTTTATGACTTTGGAAGGCAGCAAGTTTAATTTTGTTTAATGTTAAGTTTTTTTTATTTTTATTTTTTTTTATTGTTACTAAAATTTTTTTTTTCTAGTGTTCCAAGATTCATTCCCCATTCCCCACACCCAGTGCTCCACGCTTTAGGTGTCCCCAGTACCCACCACCAGGCTCTCCCATCCCTCTACCCCCTCCCTCCAAGTCCCTCAGTTTGTTTCTGTGTCCAGAGTCTCTGTTGTTTCGTTTCCCTCCCTAAATTACCCTAGTTCCCATTTACTTTCCTTCTCCCACTGTCCTCCAGTTTACCCCTCATGCACCACAAGTAAGTGAAACCATGCGATACTTGACTTTCTCTTCTTGGCTTATTTCACTCAGCATAATCTCTTCCAGTCCAGTCCATGTTGCTACAAAAGTTGGATATTCGTCCTTTCTGATGGAGGCATAGTATTCCATTG
>PITA01009436.1:0-15658 GCA_004023965.1 Spilogale gracilis
GTACACTGGCAGAGAGGCAGACTTATTTTTCATTGGGCATTGACCTTTGTTCACAGGATCAGTTGCTAAAGTCATGGTCAAGAGCATTCACAATAGAAAACAGAGCTGGTCTTTCTGAGGAATGGCAAGCAGTTTCCTGGAAGGAGGAAACACAAGAGCACTCACAAAATCTAAGGCTGTTTTTGATTTGGGGCACCTGACTGGCTCAGTTGGTAGAGCATGTAACTCTAGATCTCCCAGTCGTGAGATCAAGCTCCACACTGGGCAGAGAGCTTACAATAGTAATAATAATAAAAATAATAATAAATATTATTTTTATTATTATTACTATTATTATTTTAAAATCAAGCTATTGGGACACATAGGTGTCTCCAACTCTTGGCTTCAGCTCAGATCAAGATCTTGAGGTCTTGGGATGAGCCCAGGTAGGACTTCAGGCTCAGCAGGGCATCATCTGGAAAATCTCTCTCTCCTTCTGCCCCTCCCACCCAGTGTGCACACAATCCCTCCTTCCCTTCCCCTCTCTGTCTTTTTCTAAAATAAATAAATAAATCCTTTTAAAAAATAAGGCTGTTTTAGATTTTACAAACCATCAAAACACAAAACAATGCTACATAGTCTGTGATTTTTGGATATTGGATATGTCCTATTTTTCACATTTTAACAACTTAAAAATGAATGCAATTGTGCAATTATCACCCTCGGTTGTTTGTTTGCAAATCAGTACCCTTTCCCAGTTACCTCTAATTTACACCTGTTAAGCCTCCAGTTGCTCTGAATAACAGCAGATATTACCATCCCCAATTCATATGGGAGAAAAGAAGAACCAAGGGGCAAGGCCAGTCATTCTGGAACTTCCCAAGCAGGGATATTTGCTATATCACACTGGAGGGAGTTGGTCAGCGAGACTGTGGGTTTTGGCTCTTTTGCTCAGTATTTCTCCCCAGAAAAGAACCTGAAGGGGAGCAGAATGTAAAACCCCACGGGTGCCTGGGTGGCTCAGTTGGTT
The DNA here is from genome assembly GCA_004023965.1 of Spilogale gracilis. Classification (NCBI taxonomy): domain Eukaryota; kingdom Metazoa; phylum Chordata; class Mammalia; order Carnivora; family Mephitidae; genus Spilogale; species Spilogale gracilis. The sequence continues at coordinate 1,010 of PITA01009436.1, forward strand.
AAGCAACTGCCTTCAGCTGGGGTCATGATCCCAGAGACGCGGGATCCCTGCTTGGTGGGAAGCTTGCTTCTCCCTCTCTCACTCCCCCTGCTTGTATTCCCTCTCTGGCTGTGTTTCTCTCTGTCAAATATATAAAATCTTAAAAAAAAAAAAAAAAAAAAACTCAAATACTCCTTTGGCATAAGATTATCCAGAGCTGATTATTTTTAAGAAACTGCAGACACAGAAGTTCTGAAAATGGAGAGGAAGTAACCCTTTTGTAATTTATATTTATAAGGGAAATCTCTATTCTCTCAGTAGGGAGAAAAGGGGAATGACTAAATCTCTAGAAACTCTTATCAATTAAGAAGGTGTGGATTTAAATCTGCATAACAACCTTGTTTACCCAGTTCTTCCTGGAACCTGCACCCCCAACTGGCTTCCCCTTCCCAACATCTTTCTTCCCTCTTTAGCTCGAGGGGCTTTTTAAGGTGGTGGCCTGCATTTCAGGGAGTGTTTTCCTGGGTCTCTCCCTTGTAAGCAAAACACATACATGTTATTCTTTCTTTTTCTCCTGTTAATCTTTTATTATAGGAGATTTTCTCCAAGAACCTAGAAGGGTAGTGGGAAAGTTATTTTTCCTCCCCGACAATACTAAACAGGAATATACCTGAGATAGTCCCTTTCAGGAAATCCTGGAAATTGCTCTGCCCTAGGAAGCTAGTTGGGTGGTGCTATAGTCGGCCACCCACAGGGATGGGACCAATTGAGACACTTCCTGCTTCACCTGTATTCCATTCTTTTCAGGAGGACTCACTGAAACATCCCTTAGACAGTTAAAAGGAGATTGGAAGGAAAGGCTGGAGGGAATTGGCCTCATGACACAACATTTTAGTGATTAATAAAAATCCGTGGGGTGACTCTTGTTCTTGGGGTCTTGAGTTCAGGCCCCACACTGGGCATTAAAAAAAAAAAAAATTTGTTAAGCCCTAGTGCTTTCAACAGTACTAATCTTTAATGGTGACAACAACCACAGTATTTTAATAATGGCTTAAGCATAAATATGATCCTTACCACAGAACAAACATTCATGACAAACAGAAGCTTCCAGATGACTCAGAAAGAACTCACAGTTCCATAATGACATTATATTAAGTGATGTTATAATTTACAGAGCTCAACAATGTGATAGGAAAAAGTGCCGTGCCTCATATCTACAACACACAACAGCTATTACAGAGACAATACATCAATGTGTCTCTTCTGCATTCAACTAATTTTTAATCATAGATTTGTAAGAATGCTTGGCTGGGTAATTCTATTAAAATTTTTGAAAGGATGAGAATTAGGATTTAGAAAGGTCTAATAAGAGAAAACTAAATCACCTCTTCTTCACAGTAGGAATATAAAATTCCTTTACCTTGAATTCAGTTGTACTCTTATAGTTATATCTCTTCCTGGGATATAACTATAACTATCTCTGTCCTCTGGGAAGAAGAAAGGTGGTGGGGGGAGGGGGGAGGGGAATGGCACTCTGACCCTAAATCTCTGCTCTTTAAAACCACCAAGGGCAAGCTCTTATCTCTGCAAGAAACTCCTCATCTGTGATTACATGGCATGAGACAACACTGCAATTTTCAAGAATTATTTTATGCAAATATATCATCAACTGCATATGAATTAAAATAGTAATAAATCAAATCCTATTTTCTCATTGACTTATATTATCATTTCAGAGTTAATTCAGCTTTACTTCTGAATCAATGAACACCAAACTTCTCTGTATCCCCCACGAATACAGCTGGAGTCTTCTAACTTACAGAACAAGAAATTATTGCCACAGATAGGGAGGGATCAATGATATGTTGGATGCTGGCTATGTGCCAGGTGTTTCATTATGTGACTTAAAAAAGGCACTTTATTTAGTTCTTATACCAGAATTTTAGGCAAGATATTGAAAGAGCCCTCTTCTTCACAGATGGACACAAACAAGGGACTGGGGTAGTGCGGGGAAGGCATGGCCTACAGAGCAGGGCAGTATGAATGTTGGCTTATTTGGCTCTGTCATCCCACATGCTTTCCCTCCTACCACACTAACTCAAATGAGGGAGAAATGGGGCACCTGGGTGGCTCAGGTCATGATCCCGGAGAACCGGGATGGAATCCCTCATCGGGCTCCCTGCTCGGCGGGAAGCCTGCTTCTCCCTCTCTCACTCCCCCTGCTTGTGTTCCCTCTCTGGCTGTGTAAATCTCTGTCAAATAAATAAAATATTAAAAAAAAAAAATGAGGGAGAAATCCTCAGGGGAGGCCACAGGGCTCTCTGGGTATATTTTCAACAGGAGCCAAGAGTATTCGCCATGATAATGGCATCTTCAGCCAGATGCCATGGGAAAGGTCCCTCTAGGACTGTCACCAGCTTGCCCTCCCTAAAGGCAACTAGATCCATGGAAGGGAAATCCTCTGGGGCTAAAAGCAGGAAGTGTGTGTGTGGTGGTAGGCTTATAGTGAAAACTGTTCCCTCTTCTTCCATTTTGGTCAATACCTTCAAGAAATGAAAATGTCCCTTCAAGGTTTACAAATGTCATGTTGGCATGATAAATACATTCTTTGAGCCATTTCAAAGTAGCCAACGGTCATCATCACTCTCCCTTCATTTCTCATTTCTTCTAAAGTAACACAGAATTCAAGTAAATATGACACAGGCTGTCTTTTAATGAAGGTCAGCATTTCGGAGGATGTGAGGATCATGCCCTGTGACCATGGGGCCAGGGTCACCCGCATCTGAAGAGTAACAGAAAGCAAGCCCCTCTCACTGTGGTTTTTCAGCTACAGAGAAGAGGAGGACTTGACTATATTCTCCCTTTGCTGCTCCTTGTTTTCAAAGATTTCTCCAATGAGCCAAATTCCTTATCATAGATCACAAAGTAGAAACCTGGAGAAGGAGCATATCCCTTATAAATATATCAGCTGCCAGCACAATGTTTTCCAGGGTTTTTACAAAAGATTTATTTATTTATTTGAGAGAGAGAGAGAGAGAAAGCACACAGGGGAATGAGAAGAGGGAAAGAGAAACTATAAGCAGACTCCCCACTGAGTAAGAAGCCCCATGCAGGGCTCGATCTCAAGACTCTGCGATCATGACTGATGTAGGAAAGATGTTAGTGTTTGAAGCCCATGGCCAAGAAAGAATTCTTTAGACATCTTTGGTACAAAAAAGTGGTTTTAGGGGCGCCTGGGTGGCTCAGTTGGTTAAGCGACTGCCTTCAGCTCAGGTCATGATCCCGGAGACCTGGGATCGAGTCCCACATCGGGCTCCTTACTCGGCAGGAAGCCTGCTTCTCCCTCTCTCACTCCCCCTGCTTGTGTTCCCTCTCTGGCTGTATTTCTCTCTGTTAAATAAATAAAATCTTAAAAAAAAAAAAAAAAGTGGTTTTATTGAAGCACAGGGAGAGGACCCGTGGGCAGAAAGAGTTATACTGGGATCATGAGGAGTGGCCCATTATATACTTCCAAGTTGAGAGGGGGTAAGGGAAAGCATAAGCCTCCCAGGCATTTTGGAAATAAGGTATCCAGGATCCTCAATGGGGTTAGCTATTGTTGAGAAATGCCATTGATTATTGTTTAGTAAACCCTCAGTCATGAGACCCTTCAGATATATATTGGTCGGTCATGTGCTTGGAGGATGACTGCCAACATGTATCATGGGGGCTAGAGATAAAGGAAGTTTCCAAAGGAACTTTTATACATGTTAAAGAGGACTTACACAGTCCTGGGGGTTGGGCTAAGATTGCCTTTTGCCCCTAGCAAAGTATCAACATCAAGGCAGCTGAGACCCTAGAGGAATGTCGCTCTGCCTGTTTCAAGGACTGGTCAATAGTCTGTAGCTAGTAAGGAAATTTAATCATTTTTCTTCTGTCTTTGTTTCCCACATCGATGACCTGAGCTGAAACCAAGAGTCAGTTGCCCAACCAACCACATCACCCAGGTGTCCCAGCCTTTTTTTGTTTTCATCTTGAGGGAACATTTCACAGACCAGGTGTCCACTCTCCAGTCCAGCCAGCCCTCCACCGCTCTGTCTCAGCTGGGTCAGTGTCACTCTTACATCACCTCCCTGAACCTGAAACACTCTGTGTTTGCAACCCCAGCTATGTATGTTCAAAGGTAAAAATAACAAACCAACTCATCACAAAAATTATGTCACCCCCATCCTAACCCCTCTGGGATACCACCCCCAGAAGCGGGATGATAATACCCTAGTAAGGGAAAAGACTCCAGGATAGATCATCATAAATACATCATGTTAATCACACAGCATGAACAAAGAAGGAAAACAACTTCTGCCCCCAAAAATTTATGGAAATTTTCAAAGTATGGGGCCATTTGATCTCAACATGGAAGGTGAGTGGAAGCTTGTAGGGGGGAGGGGCACCCTGAGACAAAGACATCGCACAAAGACACAGCCAAATGAACCAATGTCTGGACTATGCCCACCTAAACTATGCATCTAACTTTTCTTCAATAACCATACAGAACCACCAGTAAAAACCCTTATAAGACACTGATCAAGATGTTAACAAGCACGTGCAGTCCATGTGCTTAATCAGCTCCAGGCACTGGGAGATGGCACAAACATCACATAGGAAGTGCCCTGCCTCTTTAACTGGCATCGCCAGGCTCCCAAGTCTGACACCGGGTTCATTTCTGATTCCTCTCCTTTCCTTACATGTAATGAGGTGACGGCCACCTCATTTCAGACATAGTTCCTTTGTTCACCTTCTCTTCCCTCCTGCATTTCCAGAAAGAGCACACCTCCCAAGAGGCAGCCCACAGAGGTTAAGAGCTCCGGTGCTGGTTACACCAGGCTGGGTCTGAATCCTGGTCCTTCCTGTCCGCCACAAGTTCCATCTCAGCTTGGATTCTTCTGGAAAATGAGGAGACAGCTGCACCCCTCTCCCAGGGCTGTTGCTTATGAAGTACTTAAAAGCTCTTGCCACAGACAGAGTGCCCAGTAAAAGCTAGCCTGCATTCCTCAAGTCTTCACTTTGTGCCCATTTCCCTCCCCGTCTCTGGGTTTCCCCTCCTCTAGATCATTTGCACTATCATTGTCACCCAACTAACTTGTCTAAAATAACAACCCAGCAGGGTCAGCTATTCTATTCCTCTTCACCCCAGGCAACACACCTAGACTTCATTCCCCAGGTCTCCGTGCAGCTTGGTGGGGCCAGGAAATTCAATTCTAGCTAAAGAATATGTGCTCAGCGTGATATGAAGCCATTTCTAGAATTGACATGTAAAAAATTTCATGATACTCCAGGCTCTCTCCTCTCCACCAGCTCAGTGCATACATGTAGGGACATGGAAGCTACAAGTTGACAATGGCAGAGCAAAAAAAACTGGAGGGGCCTGGGGCCCTGAATCCTCATTTGGAGGACAGTCGCCTGCCAATCAGATATGACCCTTTTAGACACTTGTGAAGAAGAAACTACCATTGGTTACATGAAGTCACAGAGGTTCTAGAGTTCTGTTGGGCAGTTAAAATTACCCTGACCTAACAAAATATGGTGAGAGTACTCTCTCCCCATTACCCACAGAATGAAATCTGACTTTCCCAGCCGGCATCAAAGTCTCCTCAGTCCAGCCCCAAAATACTCACCAAGCCCATTTCCCACCAAAAATCCAATAATGTACCCAGTACTTTCCATTAGTACCAGACATCACCACACCTCCTCAATCCTTGAAATCTTAACTCTTAGAGATCCTTCTATCAGAAAGCCCCAAATTCCTTAATATTTGACAAAATTCTGATTAGCCTTCAAGGATCAGTCCTTTCACCACCTCCTCTGAGAAGACCAGGTATAGCTGGTCACCATGTCCTGTGGCTCCCAAAATAAGTAGAACAGACTAGGTTCACTACTTTAGCATAACAGTATTACTTATATAGTAAATTACCGCTACATTTCCACACCTACCGTGGGCTTCTTGAGGGTAGAAGCTCAAAGCTCTTCTACTTCACATTCTCAACCATTAACATACTAGCTGGAGTAAGTAGGGGCTCAGTAAGTGTTTTATGAGTAAATTCATAAATGCAAAAAGGAACAAGGTCGTATCCCAGGTACTATGAGGTAGGATGCCTCAGCGTCCCTATTTGGCCTCAATATCCCAAAAAGGAGGCCACTTCCTTAGTGCAATTCCTTGGCAGGTCAGTTAGCTTTGTGTATAGCCCAGCCTAAGATTTGTAAATCTAGAACACTGAATACCAGGGAGCCACATGAGAATGCTGGTAAATTCAGGCAAATCCTCTCCATGGCTAGACCTAGAGCACAAACCCTATAATACACCCATCAAAATGAATGAAATGGATGAAAAATCAACAATAACCTAAATGCCCCCCTTTGCCTCAATAAAACTGGAAAATTAAATAACCATCAAAATAATTTGTTATATATGACATGTCAATAAATGGAATACTATGCAACTATAAACACTAATACAGACTTTTCCTATCCCAATTCAACCTCAACATTTCAGTCCTCAGAATACCACTGCAGTGACAGTTTGCTGGGATCAGGACCCCTCTGCAGTACCCCCACCAAGTAACTTCCCTTTGGCATTCCTTCCTGTTCACTGGTATGATTATCTGATTATGATCTGTCCACAAACACTATGTGAATCACAATGGAAAAAATGCCCTTTTCTCAATTTTTAAACAGTTTAGCAAAGGAATGGATGAATGAATCAAGGAATGAACATTCAACAAATATTGGCATAAAAATGTACTTATGGCTGACAAAAAACAGATTACATAATTACATTTCTGCATAATCCTATTTTGTAAGGAAAAAATGTTATACCCAGCTGCCAACACACACACACACACACACACACACACACACACACACACACACGAACCTGTTAACCATGGATTTTTCTAGCAAGTTTAAAAGACCTGTGCAGAGGGACACCCGGATGGCTGAGTCAGTTAAGCATCTGCCTTTAGCTCAGGTGGTGATCCCAGGGTCCTGGGATCTAGCCCCACATCAGGCTCCCTGCTCAGTGGGAAGCCTGACATTCCCTCTCCCTCTGCCTGCTGCTCCCTCTTCTTCTGCTTGCTCCCTCTGTCAAATAAATAAATAAAATCTTTTAAAGAAAAAAAAAGAAGAAGAAAAAAAGGACCTAGTGGGTGACGCTAACTCCATTCTGAAGACTCCAGGGTCTCCTTTCTCTTGGTGCAGTTCAGGGTTGTTTGCCCCTGAGTAATGGACAGATGGATGGAACCAGCTGTCATAGGCAGCTTCCATGAGCAGGTGGAGGAGGTGGCCTGCTTCTCAGCCTTGTTCACCAACTACGAAAGCAGCAGCTGTGATGGGCAAGTGTACGGAGCGTTCTGGCCGCCCGTCAGCCTCATCTAACACTACACAGCCAGCTGCAGATCAGAGTTGAGACAAACAGGGCTTTTCATTCTAGTTTCCCAGCTTGAGCAGGTTCCCTACGGAGAGAAGAAGAAGAATGAATGAAGCAAAAGTACTCTGTTTTGACTCCGCCATGTCCCTCTCCAGGCTGTTTGGGGGAGAGCCAGGTGGCTTTTCATTTTGATTTATTAGAAATATTGGATTGATGTGAGAGTCCCACCTACTTAGTCACTGTTTAAATTCAAACTACAGGCTCATATTATGGAGATATAACTGAAGCTGCAGAAAGAAAAAAAAAATCAAGATTTTTTTAATTCAAAAGGCTGGTAGGGATAAAGAAACATACAAATGCTGATTCTTATCATAATGGTAGACATAAGCAGCCCTTCCCTTCGATACTTTGGATAAGATAACCTGTAATTTTGTCATACACACGTGTACACAAACACATACGTAGAGGGGATATATATGGTGACGTTTATTTAAAAATCAAAAATAAATTGAGCCAGTATAGGCTTAGAGTCTTTGCCCTCTGCTGGAAACATTTTCTCCTAGAAGTCTATCGAATGCATCCTGTAGGATATGTGCCAACAGGAAAGTCTGGAAATACCCTATACTGTAACTAAAGAAATAATGCTATACCAAAAAGGGGAGCACTCTGTAAACTTTTAAAACCACAAATGGAGCTGCTAATGTAGAAAGATGTTCATGATACAATATTAAGAGAAAAAAAAAGTTTTAAAACACTATATATTATTTGATTCAATTTTTGGAACACAAACATGTTCTTTATATATATAAAGGAAACATGAAATATTAAAATATAGCATATAGAGAAATATATGAAACACAAAAGGAAAGAGCAGTTGTGGCTGGGAGGGATCATTGATGTAGCTAATCTTCCATTTTTTTTAATTTTTTATTTTTTTCTTTAAAAATGAGATGAGCATTTTTTTTTTTTTTTTTTAAACCTGCCTGGCTCAGTCAGTAGAGTATGTGATTCTTGATCTCAGGGTTGTAGAAGTCTGAGCTCCACGTTTGGCGTAGAAATTACTTAAAAATAAAATCTTTTAAAAGGTGGGATTGGGAATTAAGAAAGGAAACTCTAAAGGAAAATGGAAGAGGGAACTCTACGCTGAAATTTAGAAGAACTGGTTGAGAAACTAGGTCCCATCAGAATAACCCGTGTAAGCTGGGCTCAGGACCCAAAGGATTCAAAGAGATGCTGGAAATCATTTATATGCATACAGAGTCAAAATGTATTTGCACACTGGGCATCACTCACTAAACCTTTCCCACATTGCCCCCCCCACCCCTTCCCACTCCTCCTCACCCTCCAGGTGTCTAAACACTACTGCTTCCAAAGCTTGGCTATTTTCTAAGGCTGGAGTGCTACCATGTTCATCGAATAAACTAGAAAAACAACCTAACCCAAGGTTGCTCACCAAGTGTTCTTAGAAGCCAGGTAGTCAGCACAAGTGACAAGAGGGTGAGACACTATGGAGCAGTCCATGGTGGGGACTGTGGCCAACCAGCTGGACAGGCACCCAGCCATTCACCTGCTCCTGGCTGTCACCAGGCAGGACGTTAAGACCAGCTATGCCCACCCATCTCCAGACCTTTTTAAGGAGAAACTGAAAACTCAGATGTCTGGGAAATCTCCTGATATTGGAAGTGGCCCTTACTAAACGGGTGCACCCTTGGGTGAGTTACTTAACCCTCTGGCTTACTTTCCCCATCTGCACATTAAAGATAATAACAATATCTGTTAGCTCAGGTTGTTTGGGAGCTAAATGACTTAATCTGCACAAAGCGCTTGGAAAGTTACCCGCCCAAGGTGAGCCCTGAGTGTTTGTCATCATCCAGTCAATCCCTCCCACAGGCTACCCAGAAGGACCGCTACCTGGCGGCGAGAAGCTCCCTGAGGACAGGGCCTGGGCCTCCGCTGGTTTGTCCTGACCACAGGCATACAGTGGACAGGAGCAGGCATGCTGCTGGCAGCAGTGTTCTCTGACTGCACGGATCAATCATGGAATAACTCCTAAATAGAATCCACGAAGCCCCTTTGCATCAACAGCCAGACCTACCCAATCTCAAAGGGCACGAGTGGGCCACACAGGAAGCAGCTTCCCCGTAAGGCTGCTTCTCAGGCTTGGTCCCCAGAGCCTCTGCCTTTTACCTGAGCTTTTATAATTCCACCCTGGTTGGAGACTCGGGCTATGGCAAGTGTAGGGAAGATGGAAACAGATGGCAGTCCCAGGGGTGACTCCTTGTAACTGCTGATCCTTCAGGAGCTGAGAAGCCACTCCTCCCTGCCCTGTCATTTGTTTACGAGTTTCCCTGCTGAGAAAAATCTCCAGGAGTTTTTTGGTCCATATGCTGTTCTGGGAAGTTGGCCCCGAGTCCAAGTCCTAAGGAAGAAGTGAGAAAGGCCAGTGGCTCCCTACCTCAGAAATCTCACCTGGCGCAGGCTGGGGAGCCTTTGCGAGACCAATGGTTATTACCTCATCCATCCGGCCTGGGAGCCCTGCGTTGAGGCCAAACCTCCAACCCCCCTGCAGATGAGGGCATATAATAACAATCGGGTTGTCGCGGCACGTGGCCGGCTCCACGCTCCACAACGTCAGCAGTCCTTACAGCAACGGGACAACAATCCTTCTGGCTATGTATTAATATTCCCGTCTTACTGAAGAGGAAAGCGCATCTCACAGAAGTGAAGGAACACGCCAAGCACCGAACGGTGGAACTCAGATTCAAAACATAGTTTGACCCCAAAGACAAGGCCCTTAATCACTTCATCATTTAACTGCCCAGAGAGATTCTCCGTGCAGTGGGAAAGCATCTGTATTTTCTGTATTTACACGTGTCAGTCACACAGCCTCCCACACATGGAGCACTTAACATCTACCTTTTGGAGAGTGCTTGCTGACACCCAGTCTTTCCTCCTCTGAAGGCCACTGAAAACCTCTCCACACTATTCCCTTGAGCAGTTACTCATCTCCTGGAGGCTAACAGCTCCCTCAAAAAAACTACAAGCCATCAGGGGCCGGAATGACAGGATGGACCATTCAGCCATCACCCAGCTTGACAAAGACTTGTTAAATGAGTTCTTAAACCCTTTTAGCTGGATCATAGGACAGAATGGCCTTTTAAATATTTTGCATGTTTTATTGAATTCTTGAATTCTGCATGAGCCTGCCCTGACTATTCCATTTAATACTCAGCTAGACCCTGGGCATTTTTAGTGCACTGCCCCTACTCTTTTTACAGAACTCTTATCAACTTCTATTATACTTCATAACTGACCAATTGATAGCTTATCATCAATCTTACCCTCTCTGCTTACCCCTGCTAGTACCCTTTGTTACCCAAAGGCAAGACTATTTGTTGGTTTTGGGTTTTTTTGTTTTTATTTTTGTTTTAAGATTATTTATTTATTTTTTTGACAGACAGAAACACAGCCAGAGAGGGAACACAAGCAGGGGGAGTGAGAGAGGGAGAAGCAGGCTTCCCGCCGAGCAGGCTGCCCCATGTGGGGCTTGATCCTGGGACTGTGGGATCATGACCTGAGCCGAAGGCAGTTGCTCAACCAACTGAGCCACCCAGGTGCCACGGTTTTGTTTTTTTTTTTAACCAAGCTCTTCCCAGTGCCTGCAACAGAGCCTGGCATGGGGAAGCACTCAGTAAATATCTCTAACCCTGCCAAGTTGACATGAAGGTTCTCACTGTTTGATACATTAAATTCCTCCTCTTCCATTCAGCAGTTCTAATGTGATCTACTCCACACTTTGTCATGAGAAAGCAAGGGCAAGAGGCATGTGTGGAGCACAGGGCATAAGACCTGCCAAAGGCTGAGCACTGAATGCCTCCTGCCTAATCTTTAACCCAGAAAATGCAATCTGTGCTCTATACTGTACCTGGCTTCACAGACTGAGCCAACTGACTGCTACTCTTACCACGGAGCAAGCTGTTTCTGAGGTTGGGAAAAGACATTCTTCACCACGTGCAATTCCTCTTAGAAAGAGCTATTTATTCTACCAAGGATGCTGAGCATTTCTTTTAAGTGTAGACTGAGGCCTATAATGTTGACAAATGTCTATAGTGATTGGTAAACAAATACGGGAAGGGGAGCGACTAGATGGAATTTAATAGGCTGCCTGAACACTGGGATATAGCTGGTTTTTCAATTCCCAGGCTCCAAGGTCAATCCACTACTGGAGAAGCAGGCCTGGGGCTCCACTATTCCTTCATTTTCAGTGCAAGTGAAAAAGGAGGACTATACAAGTGATAGAGAAAATCTCTGTAGCATTAAGTGCAGGCATATGCCTTCTACTGGGCTTCGCCAACACTGTTTTTACAAACAGAAGGTTTGCAGCGACACTGTATGGAGCAAGTCTGTGGGCGCCATTCTCCCAACAGTCATTTGTTTCCTTCATGTCACTTGTGTCACATTTTGGTAAGTTTTATAATACTTCAAACTTTTTCTTTATTATTATATTTGCGGTGGTGATCTGTGATCAGTGAGTACAACTCCTTGAAAACTCACATGGTTAATATTTTTTAGCAATAGACTGTTTTTTAATTAAGGTCTGTACATTTTTTTAGACATAATGTTATTGTACACTTAATAGATTACAGTAGAGTAAACACATTACATTTATATGCACTGGGGAACCCAAAAAAAAACCCATTCATTTGACTTGCTCTATTGTGATATTCACTTTATTGCAGTGATCTGGGACGGAACATACAATATGTCTCATGTATGACTGTATTCACATTCTGATCTTCCCACAAGACCTTAATCTCCCAGAGGGTAGGGGAAGTGTCTCAATGCATCTTCATATCCCCCCTGGCCCCAACACAATGACTGGAACAAAGCAGCACCCACAGGGGTGAGGGAAGGAGTGGGGAGGAAGAAGGAAGCAGGGAGGGAACCAGAAAGGGAGAGAGTAAGGATATCTAGGGAAGACAGGTAGAAAAGAGGGTGGGAGGAGAGAGGAAGGAGAAGAAGAGGAAAGGAAGGGAAACAGGGCTCTGTGCATTGGGAGACTGCCATTTTAGTATTAAAAAAAAAAAAACCCACTTTGTAAAGGAAATGGAAACAGACTATGGTCTTTATGCTTTTATACCTTTCTATAGATGTAAAGAGATAATCAACCTGGTAACACAGTACTAGGGTGGGACTCACAGGGTTTGAGACTGGAGAGGAATCTTGCCAGAACGTTCCTTCATGCACTTCTGCCAGGTCTGACTTGCTCTGCTATGGGGACTGTGTGACACAGCACAGCCTTCCCGTTGGGAGCACAGCACTGAGAAAAAAGAACATGGCAACTGCAGAGGGGCGAGGGGACAAAGTAATTAGGGGATCCTGGATACTTCCCAGTAGGCAAGGACTAGATCTCAAGGGGTAAGCCATCAGCAGCCAAACTAACTAGAGCCTGAAAGAAACATGGCAGATACAGTGAAGTGCAGAGAAAGGGACAAGAAAGCCACTTGCACCTGGGACCAGACTCAGGGATCAGCTGTCCAAAAAAGCAGGACAAAGGACTTCAGACATTGGTGGCGGATCTGGGCTACTGAGCGCACCTTGATGCAAAATTTCCTAGTGAATGCTGAGAAAGAAACTCAAAGCCTTGTCCTGGAGATGAGGCTAAATATATGGAAAGGGATTATCACTCTTCCTTTTCCCTTCACCCCAGAGAGTCAGTGACCCTTCCAGACTACTCTTGTATGCATTGCTCTTGCAGATGTGATCCTGCCAATATCCACAGTAGTTTCCACATGTTCATGTCTATAAGCAAGAACAATCTCTTTCAGGTCAGGTCTGCCTCCCAGAGTCTATGCAATCAACAATCTGCGATCAGAGTACTCATTCTAATTTACCAGCTGGGAGCAGGGGGCAATAACTGGTCTTCTCAGACTTCCAGCTTCCTAACTGGGAAAATGGGGAAAGTAACAGTACAGAGCTCATAGGGTTGCTGTCGACATTAAATTAATTAATTCCATTGGCACAGTCATTAGTACACAGGAAGCTCTTGACAAAAGTTGGTGTTCTGTAGGCAAGCTTCATGAACTGCTCACAATCACCCTTTTGATCCAAGTGTTTATATTATTAGTTCCATTTTACAGATGAGGAGAATGTGCCTCAAGAGTAAAGTAAATTTCCCAAAGCTAAATAGCTAGTAAAGAAATGTCAGAACAAGAGTTTGAATCCAGATTGAAAACTCATGTTACTAACTCATAATTATACCCTCTCTAGGTCATCCCACTTCCTTCACTACCTTGCTTTAATCTATTTTACCCCACACCTCTATTTCTTTAGGCCTCTATCAATTCTCTTCCTCTCTGGTTTCTGACCTACACATACCTAAGGACACAAAGACATACTATGAGCCACAGAGCTCACAAATGAGATGTAAAAAGAAGAAGATGATCAAAAATCAGAACCCATCTAAAGCTAAATGTATACATACCATCCCAATCCAGTTCTTCCACACCTATGTGAATACAGAAAGAATGCCCCCAAGAATAAATGCAGAATTTTTATTGAAAATAACCCCAAACTACAAACTATACAGGTGTCCCTTAAGACAAGAATGAATAAGTCTGTTATGGTATATTCATACAATGGAATATTACACAAGCAATACTAAATGACTACTGAGGCACACAACAAAATGGAATATCTCACAAATATTATATTGAATGAGTTAAACCAGTCATAGAAGAGCATATAACATGGTTTTTGCTTATTTGAAATTCAAGAGCAGGCAAAAAAAAAAAGTATGGTGCAGCAGAGACAGCACTGAGTGGGAAGACACACCAGGGAAACCATGGGGTGCTTCTAGATCTCCATCTGGGTGATGGCTACTCAAGAATATGCAAGTTAAAAGGTCACAAAGCTGTATTTACTATTAGTGCACTTTATGTATTTTATGTATTCTAGTGTTTAAAAATAAAACAAGAACAAAAAGTAATAAAAATATCTAAATTCATTTCACTGCAGAGGTCTCCGTAGTTTGGGGGCAGTAGCCAAGATGGCAGACATCAATGCTATTCAAGGAAAAGTGCTGACTTGTCTCTTAGCTGAGACCTGAGACAACCTTGTTTGTGGAAATGGGAATGGTGTAGATCAGGGCACATCCAACAGGGTCACAGCCAAATTCATCTGCTGCTCTCTGCATCTCTTAGCCCCAAAGCAAGCTCTCAGGCCTGCAGCGATCTGCAGCAAAACAAAAACAACTCATCCACAGCTGG
>PITA01009436.1:15758-77673 GCA_004023965.1 Spilogale gracilis
TTCTTTTTTTTTTTTTTTTTTTCTTAACGATTTTATTTATTTATTTGACAAAGAGAGAGAAATCACAAGGCAGAGAGGCAGGCAGAGAGAGGGGAGGAAGCAGGCTCCCCGCCAAGCAGAGAGCCCAATGCAGGCCTCGATCCTAGGACCCTGAGATCACGACCGGAGGCTTTAACATGTGGTCGAAGGCAGAGGCTTTAACCCACTGAGCCACCCACGCGCCCTGGGCAAAGCCGTCTTAAGCATAATCCAGAAGCACAAACTCAAAAGAAAAGTTACGGAAAGCTTTTGTAGTATGAATGAGACCATCACGAAAGTTGAAATATGCCTCCATAGAATGGGATGAGATATTAAAAAACCATTAAGGGACCTATGTCCATAATACATAAAGAACGATTACAACTCAATTGTAGAAATAACACAATTTAAAAATGGAAAATTGAAAAATGGAAAAAGGTATTTCTCCAAAGAAGAAATACAAATGGCCAATAAGTCCAAGAGAAGATACTCAAGATCATGAACTACCAGGGAAAAACAAACTAAAACCACAGTAAGGGACCACTTCATACACTTGCCATAATAATTCATGTTGATGATGATGTGAAAAAATTGGATCCTTCATGTATTGCTTATGAGAATGTAAAATAGTAGTGCAGCTGCTTTGGAAAGTAGCCTGGCAATTCCTCAAAAAGTTAAACATAGAGTTCCCATGTGAACCAGCAATTCCACTCCCAAGTAGATTCTCCCCACCAAAAAAATGAAAACATACGTCCACACAAAAACTTACATATAAATATCCACAGCCCCAAAGTGGAAAACAACCAAAATGTCCAACAACTGATGAATGGATAAACAAAATGCCATCTACATCCCAGAATATTGTTTAGCCATCAAAAGGAAGTACTGATACATGCCATAACATGGGTGAAGGTCATCAATATCACACTAAGTAAAAGAAGCTCTCCACAAAGGACCAGATGCTGTAGATTCCATTTATATGAGATATCCAGAACAAGCAAATCTATACAGAGAGGGAGCTGATTTGTAGATGCCTATGGCTGAGGTTTTGGGGAGTCCTCAGGAACAGGTACAGTCTTTATCTGTGAGATGCTAAAAACATTAAGTGAGATTTGGCTGAAGGTTACACAATCCTGTGAATATATGAAAACTAATGAACTATATGCTTTAAGTGGGTAAACAATATGATATTTGAATTATATCTCCATAGAGCTATTATATATATTTTTAAAAGAAAGAAATTACAAAAATGGAGAAGAAATGGTTATGACATTAAATAATAAAAAAACAAAACAAAAAATGCTGCAGGCTACTGGGGTGTCTGAGCAGAAGATGATGGCTTCAGTGAGTGGGGCAAGGACCTAGTGCTGCCACTACCTCTCTAATCTGACTAGCCCAGTGACCTTGGGAAAGGCACGTCTCCTCTGGGTCTTGTGAAATGAAGAGGTGCATCTCACTTTTCCTCTATCTCTATTATTTCCTGATTTTTTTTAAAAGATTTTATTTATTTGACAGAGAGAAACATAGCCAGAGAGGGAACACAAGCAGGGGGAGTGAGAGAGGGAGAAGCAGGCTTCCCACCAAGCAGGGAGCCTGATGAGGGACTCGATCCCGGGTCTCCGGGATCATGACCTGAGCTGAAGGCAGTCACTTAACCAACTGAGCCACCCAGGCGCCCCTATTTCCTGACTCTAAAAAATGCATTAAAGATTAGTGATCCTAGGGTATAATATGAGGAGGAAGAGGGAAAAGATAAAGAGTAACTAAGATTGACTGAGCTTAACTTCATGCCACCATCTTACAGTATTAGCCCGTTCAATCCTCCCAATAACCCCCTTAGATGCATAATATCATTCCCATTCCACAGAAGAAGTGCAGAGGGGAGGGGATAAGACACTTTGCCTTTCAAGGGTATTATGAAGGGAAATTCTAGGATGCCAGCTGTGGACTGGACATAGAAAGGATCCATGTCTGTTTTAGAGCAGGATAGAAAATAACAAGAGAGGACTCCAAGAATTGCTTTTAAAAAAGGAACTGAGGGATTCTTTGAGTCGTTTGGCAGCACTTTTCAGTTTTGATGGAAAGTCTGGGGACTTCAGAGATAGGAACAAAAAAAAAATTAAACAACAGAAATACAAAACCTAGTATCATTAGTGTCAAAAAAGGCAATATGATTATAGTATACTATGTGACTCAGCTGTGAATATTTACCCAATATGCTGACCCTGACATTAGATATTAAGGAGAGGAAAGGAAATGAAAGTTTTTTAAAATTTTTTTAAAGATTTTATTTATTTATTTGACAGAGAGAAATACAGCTAGAGAGGGAACATAAGCAGGGGGAGTGAGAAAGAGGGAAGCAGGCCTCCCGCCGAGCAGGGAGCCTGATGTGGGGCTCAATCCTGGGACTCCAGGATCATGACCTGAGCCAAAGGCAGTTGCCCAACCAACTGAGCCACCCAGGTGTCCAAGAAAATGAGTCTTAAGTGGAGAGAGAAAATTAAACCCTCAACTTCCTTACTAGGGCAAAGAACAGGTAATGATAGAAATGCCCACATTTGAGACTGCAAGAAATAGAAACACAAACGTGATTCCTAAATCTGAAAGGAAGTGTGAGATGTAATAGTTTATAGCATTAAATATGGTCCTTCTGAGGAGTCCTATCAAACGGTGGGGAAGATGATGGTGGGAACTCATATGTTTATTATAAATCAAAGTACTTTTTGAGCTTCTTAAAATTATCTACCTGTATTACTTTTGACTCTTTAATAAAAATTAAAACCAAACAAAAAATCGTATCCAAGTTTGGGATTCAAATGTTGGTCGAAGTCCAAACTCCAAGCCATGATCAACATATTCTGTGATCTCACTTATGGGATGTTATTCCCCATGGAATTTATATAAAATGCTCTCGGAGAAGTCTTAGAAAACACCTTTACATAGTAAGACATTTTTGACATGGTCACTGATAGGAGGTCATTCATTCCATGAAAGAGACGGAACCCTCAGCTCAACTCTTACCAACACTTAACTGGGATGAGCAACACTATTAATTAAGGGAGAGCCAGAAACACTGACATGGTTCCTGTAAACATCATTCAAAATCCTGCAGGTATTTAATGTGTTTTTCTCTACTTCCACCCATGGGACAGGTTCCCCAGAGACCATCTCAGCTGGTATCTAGCTGTAGAGCATACCTCATCCTTGAAGAAAGTGCCTTAGCTGCCAGGCATGGAATGAATAAGGTGGAGAAATACTTGCCCAGAAAAACTGGATTTTTTCAGTTAACTAATTTTCAGAAGCTTTCTAGTCATGAGGAAAAAAAACCTGATACCTTGCAAGAATAGTACAACCCCTACCAAAAAAGAGCCATGGTACCTCACAAAGCCACTTTGGCTTTGGATGAAATCTTTACCCTGGTAGAACCTTCTGACTTCATGTCAACAGTTTGGATGCAAGAATGTAGGTCCATCCATTAGCTGCCCAGAATAAAGAAAAAATAATCATTCTCTCCAGTCCTCAAACAAGTGTTTATTATACCCCAAGATTAAGAAGGAGAAATACAAGTAAAGGACAAATCAGACCAGAAACAAAATGGATAGGTTTCCTCCCATGATTGCATATTACGTTTGTGACAGTTTAAATATTGCACTTTGCTTCAAAGCTGTCTGCCTGTTTACAAATAGCTCAGTCCTGCTCCTCATCATAGCCCAAAGGAGGGCTGCCTGGATTGATTTAATAACCAGCTCTGACCAGAACCTGCCTCCAATTCATCTATGTAACAGGCGAGTGGTGGAGGGAGGAACAAGAGGTGGGAATGTTTCTTTCCATTGGCTCAGTTCTTCCTCCAAACTTCATCATTCACCCTATGTCTATATGGATCTGGCTTTGGAATGGCTTCCATGCCATCAGTCCACCTTAAAAAGAAAAAAAAAAAAAGCTTCTCAGTAAACAAGCATATCCCCACCAGGCGGACCCACAGCCTAATTGGGGGTGAGTCAGCTCATCAATGCACTGGAGATTTTGGCTGAAACCTCACTGAACATTTCTCAACTTGTTGATGTAAAGCCAGAAATTAAGATGGAAACACAGAAAGAACAGAAGCAATTTAAGTTCACTGGTAGTTTGGGCTCAACAGCTAAACTCCCTCAAAGCAATCACTCTGCATTTACTTTAAGGGCTATGGAACTGCAGACGGGCCTCCAATTGCAGCAGGCAGAATTTCAAGATAGGAGTCAAGGTACTCTGCAGAGAGTCACACCTACTTCCATTAGGGAAGACGGAGGAGGTCTCCTTAGTAAGTAAAACCCAGCTTGTGATCATGTTATTCCAGTCTGAATAATTATTACAATGTACTAAGGGACGTCAGGCTCCAAGTGGCACGTGTTCTAATAATGCCGGGCAAACAGACGGCCTGTGTCCCCATCCCAGGTCCCTTCCATGCAGGCTGTGTGTCCACAGGCAAAGTTCTTTCTCAGTGCTAAGACTCATTTGTGAATTGGAAATAATCATGATTCCTATAGCTTAGAGGGAAATTAAAATGTTGGAAGGAGATAATCTGGCTAACACCTAGTATATCCAAAAACCAACATCATTTTATGGTTGTTATTATCACTCTTAGTCCCATTTTCCAGATAATGAAACCAGCCTGAGATAAGACATCACAAAGTGGTCTCAAGTTACACAGCTAGTTAAGAATTGGGTCTAACGGACTCCAGAGCCCTTATTACAGCCTCTCCTCTCCCCTAAATTCTCCCCTCTTATCATCATTCCCTTTTTTTTTTTTTAAGATTTTATTTAATTTTTTTTTTGACAGAGAGAAACATAGCTAGAGAGGGAACACACACAGGGTAAGTGAGAGAGGGAGAAGCAGGCTTCCCGCCCAGCAGGGAGCCCGATGTGGAACTCGATCCTGGGTCTCCGGGATCATGACCTGAGCCGAAGGCAGTCGCTTAACCAACTGAGCACCCAGGTGCCCCCCTCTTACCATTCCTAAGGATCACTCCTATGTGAGATCAGCCACTGGCTTGCCTATGCAATAAAAAAATCTTGGAAGAGAAATTAAAATTCCCTTAAAATCCTACGTTGTAGTAATAATAATAATAGTAGAAATGGTTGTTTTTCTTATTCTTGTCATACCGTAGTAATAAGTAGTTAGCAACCTATGGGCTAAGGTGTGTACATTCAACATCTCTCGCCTCCCCTCTTAGGAGAGACTGCCCATGTTATAATAAAGCAAAAACATCAGGAATTTGGAAGCAGTAGCAAAGAAAGAGCTATGTGTTGGCAGGAAAGTTATTACAAAGGAATACTGCTGAACAGTCCCAAAACAACGGTCTTTAAGACAGATGGGTGGAAGGACTAACATACCACATGCCCGTGTCATCTAAGTAAGCATCACGCACCTCCCTTTTGAGGAGCTGCTGAATGGCTGACCACCACCGCGGATCACAGGGAGACCGTCCTTGCTAACACATCGCAGCGTTAAAGGCAGGGAAGAAATGGCCTTGATTTTTCTCCATTAGAGAAAATCACAGCAACATCACTGCACTGAGGCTAAAATTCAAAAAAAGAGTTGTAACCTCCCAGATGAAGGAAAAATAAAGTTTCAGACCATTCCCTCGACCATGGACACATCTTAACAAACCTACATCACATTCAACTTTTAGATTTTTATGAGAAATAAAATGACTTTGATCTGATTTTAGCTCTTGTTCTGTACCTTATCTGTATAACAGCAAGAACTGAGTCTTGTCCACAGCTCTACACTCAGTATGTAGAACAATGCCTAGCACATAATAGGTAGATAATAAATATTGGCTGAATCCATAAATCATTCATCTAAATCCCTTAACGGGCAAACACTAAGGACTTGGTAAATAAATGGTGCCTGATTATCATTACTTTCTATTTTTCTCTACAGAAAGATCAATCTACCTCTTTGGATCCCCACAATTTGCAAGTCTTAAATGCAAAGTTCATACTTGGTAAGTACTTCATGAATAAACAAAGGAAAAAAATATATTTGCCACTATTTCACAAACAGATGCCTGCCGTCGTAAATGAGGACTTAAATCAAACTAAAATCATACCTACGGAGACAGAAACACACACAAATCCTGCAATTTACTGTGTATATATTGAACATCTCCTTCCTAGAGAAGAAAAAAAAGAATTCACAGTAGAAAAGATAATTAACCAGTGACTTTTTTTTTTAAATAACCCTGAAGCTCATCACTGTTATTCCTCTTTTCCACCCAGAAAGCACACTCCTTGAGGGCAAAAACTGGAGAAGAGAAAAATCCAAGATTGCTACTCCCAGTTGGCCAGAAAAACAGGTAAACTCTAAGGATGCGATTTTAATTTTAAAGTTTATTACAGACTTGTTTTACAACGATAGCTAATAACATTTCAACAAGGATATACTTCTCCCTTGCCAATTCTTCTGTTATTTACTCACCTGTGCTCCTATCTTCATTAAAAAAAAAAAAAATCATAGCATTTTATAACTCTAAACAATACAGAAGATTAATGACCAAACTTCACATTTTACCAATGGAGAAAATGCAGAGATATGGGAATTTCATGAGAAAACAAAATTATGCTCAGCACATTCACTGTTCTCAGAACACAGTAAAATTAACACAAACTGACTTTAGATCTGGATAAGCAATTAATACCCTATAAACATGTGCTGTTTTGCCTCAGTTTCTGCCTTACTGCGTTTTCTTACTCCAGTTTCCACTTTTCCTGCAACTTGACATCTCTCATAGGAACTGAACATATAAAGTCCTTCAGGGACACCTGGATGACTCAGTCGGTTAAGTGTCTTCAGCTCAAGTCATGATCTCAGGATCCTGGAATCGAGCCCCGTGTTGGGCTCCCTGCTCAGCGAGGAGTCTGCTTCTCCCTCTGCCTCTCCTCCTGGCACATGCTCTCTCTTTCCAACTAAATAAATAAACTAAATAAATAAAATCTTTTTTTAAAAAACACACAAAACCTCTTTCAGCAGATGCAAGTCAGCCAGGGTTCCCACTTCCACATGTAGGAAGTAGTAAAGACCAAAGCCTTGTGTCTAGAGCACTGGGGAAAAAACATGATTGCTGTCAGTATTGCCTCAAAAGCCTGATGAACCCTGGTTTCTATGACTGGAGTGACCCAGCCAGAGCTCCAGTGTCTGTGGTCAAACCACACACTCTATGATATAAACACATATCTCATCTATTTTTTTGTAAGTAGGTTCCATGCCCAATGTGAGTCTTGAACGCATGACCCTGAATCAAGAGTTGCATGTTCTACTGACTGAGCCAGTTAGGCACCCCTCATCTATGAAATTAAAGCCAGGTAAACTCTAAAACTTGTGCCTAGTCAACAGGACACAGAGAGGACAAAGACATCTCCCCAGTTCCTCACTGGTATTTTCTCTGGTTCCCAGAAGGAAAGGAAGCAACACAAAAGCACATTTCCCTTGTGAATGAGTGATTAAGGATCAAGTAGCATCCATAGGATTTTAGAGTTTTAGGGAAGAAAGAGTCATTCAAGGTCATGTGAAACACCTTTCTGTGAAACCCAGAGCAGTGAGCTCCTACTATGAAGCTTCTATTTTGTGCACTGAGACTCTAACAATGACAAAGACAGAAGCAGGATTGAAGGAAACTAAAAACTTACTTTATACCATTTCAGTCTTCACTCTTAAAGACAGAAACTGACCTTACACCATTTCAGTCTTCACTCTTAAAAAAGGGGAAAGTCGCATCAAAGAATTATTCAAATACTGATGGGTGGTATGGAATTTGAGATGAAAAACGTACTATAGTTAAGTGGGTAGGAATGCTTTCGATAAGCAAGAATAAGGCAACACCCCTCATAAGAGGTTCATGTGGATGTGCACATTTCAAATATTTTGCATGCAGTAGAATGTATTCAACCCAAAGAATCTGATGAGCATGACTCCACAAACAAGAAAAGTATGTTTGGGGCAGTAGAGTCAACAGTAAAGCTTAAAAGTCAAGCTATGACTTTTTGGTGACCAAAAGAGGAAAGGAGAAACTGGAGAGGGATTTTAGAGGAAATTTTTAAAGAACAAGACGGAAGTCAAATGAGGAAGGATTAGAGTACTGAATATGCAAAGTGTTCCCCCACAGGATATGTTTTACCCTGAGATCTAAACTATGACTATGCCTCCAGTAGGTGGGTTGAGGAGGCTGTGGGCCAGAAAAGTGGTGGATCCTCCCAGGAGTAAGGAACAGCAGGTTTATGTCAAATCTGAAGTCAAGATTATGAATAACGAGCACACCGTAGGCGTCTAATAGTTGTGAAAGAAGTAAGTTTTTAGTTTCCTTCAACCCTGCTTCTTTCACACTATGCTCCACATACAGGAGCCTGATGCCACCCTGGCAGATGTGTCAATTCCTCCCAAACACCATACCAAACAGTCTCCGAGGAAGCAACACACAGAAATTTTAAATCACTCTCTTGTCTTAAAGGACACAAGATGATCTCAGGGTAGAAATTGCACAGAAGGATTTAAGGAACATGGGTTTTAATGCCAGTTTTGTTGTTGATTTACCAGGTGGCCTTTGGCAAGCTGATGAACAACCTTCTGTCTTTACTTCTCTGTCTACAAAATGATTATCCAGAATGACCCTGTTTTGTAAAGACTCTGCCATTTTATGAGATCTGCCAGGATGTACCAATGAATTTGCTTGAAAGTGATTCCGTAATATACTTAATTTAAAAAAAACATTTAAAACTGCTTAAAAGTTGCTTGGTCTGTTGGTGTAGAGGAATTTTATTCCAAGAGGTCATGTCTTTTTTTTTCCTAAGTAGTTTGATATCTCTGCTAACTCATTTACATTAATTGGAAAAATAACACACGGCCCAATTCTCAAGCTGTGTTAACTGAAAACTTAAAAACAACGCACTACTGGCCCAGTGACTATGACCCCATGCTTTAGAACTCCAGACTACAATGGTAACAAGAGAAGCAGAGAGCTATGCTTTGCAAATGGAAGACTGCACTCAGGATCTGTCCTCCACCACCTTCCCAGTAAGCAGCAGAACTGTGAACCTTAACCACTCCAAGAGATGCCTTCCCCATGTAGAAAATGGAGCTCAGGACTGCCTTAGATGACAGCTGTTGCAAACAATCTCATGATATTAACAAAACCGAGCACAGTACATGGCTCATCCCAGAAGTTCAACAAGTGGTAATCGACTTAACCTTAGAAATGAAAATAAGGGCGGCTACCTTAAGAACCTATGACTATTGATTTGGTACCCAGTGTGCCAGGAACCATAGTCAAGACAAAGAATGATATTTAAAACCCCCAACATGTATTAACTCACTTGTTGGGGGCTGAGGTAAGGCATAAGAAGGCTGATGCAATCAGGCCTGAACCTTGCACCTACATAACAGGATGCGGCTACCACAGAGCCTCAGGCACATGAAGGAACATGAAGGAACATACCAATCAGTAACCTGATCACGCACCTATCATGCCTGGCCCCAGCCAATCATGCGCAAGAGCATGCTTGAAAGCAACCTATCGGGTGCACTTCCCCTACCCCTTACCTATATAACCCCTTCATGTTTTAATAAAATTTGCAGCTTGATCAGAATCCCTGTCTTGCTGTCATTCTTTCGCGCCTCCTATCCCATCCCCCTCATCCGTTACAGGTATCTCGGCGGACCCCGTTGATTGCCTCGCGGGCCGAGGCACTCACTGAATCTTCCCAATAACCATATGAATACTACTATTACTATCTCCCATTTTAAAGATGAAGAATTATTGGGAGAGTCATTTACCTGAAGGAATATCTGGTCAACCCAGGCAGTCAAGGCCCAGAGCCTGTGCTCTTGACTATTATGCTATAATGGCTCTCCATAGAAAAAGGGGGTTCCTCTATATGGTTGAGCATAAGAATACTCTAATCAAAGTAATTTTGATTATATCAAAGTAAAATCAAAGTTAGAAAATTGTTTTGATCCTATTACCAAAATTACTTAAAAGGAGATTAAAATCAGAAACCAGGTAAAGCTAATAGAGAAAGTCAGAAGGAAGAGAAGGTAATAGCCTTATTAAATAAAGTAAACATGAGTAGCACCAACCTTTCCTAAAACTCACCAGATTCAGACACATAATGTAAAACATCTGGGGAAATCAAGTCTAGCTATTTTCTGGGAAAGCTAAGTCCTTTGACCAACCTGTAATCAAGAGTCTTCTATTACCAAGTTTCCTCCAAGAACTTGGAAGAAGTGAAGGAAGGAGGCAGGAAATAAAGCTGTTCTTCTCAGCCAATGGCTGTGAAAAGCCATTTAAGAGTATGAACATGATGTTGTCTCTAATGGGTAGTGAAGAATTCAGAAGCACCCAAAATCTAACCCAGGTGGTCTGGTTGTGATTCTAGGAAGTTAGGATCAGCATGTAAGAAGCTCATTTCACATTTGTAATAAAACTCATTAAATGACTGTACTTAACCTTAAGAAAGTCTAGGTATACAGGAGAAAGTGTTCTCAAATTTATGGCAGAGGGCCTCAGCTCCTGATGTCTGAATTCATCCAGATACTTTTTCTAAAAAGTGGGGTAGGTGATAGAGGCAGCTCAAAATTATTTTCCTTATCTAAGTAGACAGAGGTCAAAAAGTCATGAGGGTCTCTGGAGACTAAGCAAAGGAAAGTCCCAGAAGTTAGCAGTACCCATCTAGGCGATGGCAAGAGGAGATCATTTTTCAGTCATGCATCATACAACTAACCCATCCCATTCACCAAGTAAACTTCTGTTTGAGAAAACTGTGACCTCCCCACGGGCTTGCCAACAAAAAAATGAGTGCAATAAAATGCTGCAATAAGCATTCTACCCTAATGGTTGAGGATTATTGTTGTTGTTGTTGTTCTTTTTAATAAATCCATAGATGACCATTCTAATTTGTGTGTCATTCTCTGTGAGTTGAATTAATGTGAGTCTGCTCCTGGCACTTAGGTAAATACCCTTGGGATTACCTGATGGCTACTGTACAAGCTTCCCTTAAACCACCATGAGGTGCTCATTTCACATAGATTTTGTGAGCAACAGAAAGCAACTCCAGCTAACTTAACAGAAAAAAGAAAAAGAAGTTTATTATGTGGCCACAAAATAAAAGAAAAGGCTGAAGAAACAGCCTTAGAAAGGACAGGAGTCAAAGTAACTCTAAAGATCAAGGCACCGTGAGCTACAGTTTTGATATCACTGGGTTTCCATATTCAGCTTCAGGAAGAGTGTGTCTGGTGGGCTTAAATTATACATTCTGCTCCTTCTAGACACAGGAATGTGGTTGACCAGTCCACTGAAAGATATTAAGCTGTGTAAGTTATTTATATTTTTTGAATATTAATCCCTTATTGGATGTAAGACTTGCAAATATCTTCACCCACTAAGTAAGTTGCCTTTTTGTTCTGTTGGTGGTTTCCTTCATCATGCAAGAGCTTTCCAGTTTGATGTAATCCCATTTGTTTGGCTCAGTGCAATATTATTTACAATAGCCAAGATATGGAAGCAACCTAAGTCCAATAATAGATGAAGGGATAAAGAAAATGTGGTGTGTGTGTAGAGTATTTCTCAGCCATTAAAATGCAACCTTGCCATTTGTGACAACACAGAAGGACCCAGTGTGCACGACGCTCCGTGAAAGAGGTCAGATGGAGAAAGACAAAAGCCTTATGATTTCACTTACATGTGGAATCCAAAAATGAACAAAGAAAACGAAACTCATAACACAGAACAGAGAGCAGGGGTTTTGGGTGAGCAAAGAAAAATGGTAAGGAAGATTAAGAGACACAACAGTTATAAATAAGTTATAGGGATATAACTAACAAGAATATAGGGAATATAGCCAATAATATTATAATAACTCTGTATGGTGACAGATGGTGACCAAACTTCTACAGGGATCATTTTGTAAGGTAGAAAGATATGAAATCTCTATGATATATACCTAAAACTAATAGTTTATAAGACAATCGTTCTCAATTTAAAACAAAACAAAACAAAACAAAAAACAGAGAGATTTTCCCCATTTGGGAAAATCAGAGGTCAGAAGGGGGTTGGAGGAAAAGGAAGGGTAAGAAAGACAAAATGTGTGCTGAGCCCCTCCAGGCATAAAATAGACCAGTGCATCTCACAAGCCATCCAATAGCCAACAACAGCAAATTATAGTACTGTTTCTCTTCCCAATTTCTTTATTATCCCAGTCATTTAGTGGGTCAAGCTCCAAGAAAAAGGTTGAAGACCGGGTCTAAAAGTGAACTCTCATGAGAAAAGCACGGTTAAAATGTATATATTAGGGGCACCTGGATGGCACAGTCAGTAAAGCATCTGCCTTCAGGCTCAGGTCATGATCTCAGGGTCCTGGAATTAAGCTCCACATGAGACTCCCAGCTCAGCAGGGAGCCTGCTTCTCCCTCTCCCTCTGCTGCTCCCTTTGCTTGTGCTCTCCCTCTCCCTCCCTCTCTCTCTCTCTCTTTGTCAAATGAATAAAAAAAATCTTTTTAAAATTTAAATAACAGGGGAGCCTGGGTGGCTCAGTTGGTTAAGCGACTGCCTTCGGCTCAGGTCATGATCCCGGAGACCCAGGATCAAGTCCCACATCAGGCTCCCTGCTTTGGCAGGAAGCCTGCTTCTCCCTCTCACTCCCCCTGCTTGTGTTCTCTCTCTGGCTGTGTTTCTCTCTGTCAAATAAATAAAATCTAAAATAAAATAAAATAAAATCTAAAATAAAATAAAATCTAAAATAAAATAAAATAAAATAAAATTTAAAAAACAAAGTATATATTAAAAATGAGCCAAAAGGTCCGCAAAAACCATTTAAAAGAAAGGATCTCAAGTATTTCATTACATAAGCTTCATTGTACTTGTATTCTGTGTTACCTAAACAAACTCTAGACAGTGTTTCAGAAAAACACTTTCATGCAGAAGATGCACTAGCAACCTCTTGCCTAAAAGAAGTAAATTTCAAGTTGTAAAATGTGGACCTCTAGAATGGAGAGTATCTCTTTTACAAGTGGGTTGAGTCATAGCAAGGGAAGAACTTCATACATGTTAGACAAATAATTCTTTGCAACAATTATAACAAAGTCTCCATTTTAGAATTCCACTGAAACTGGCAATTTGTTCTAAGATTCTATTTCCGAAAGACCACCCAGTTTAAGTGGAATGTGTCAATTACCTAATTAATAATATGCATGCTTTTCAAAAGATATTCTTTGAGAGTTGTTGCTTTCAACATGAGCATCAGAATATCCAGTTGAGAGACAAAGGATACACTCCAGGACTACCAGTCTTCTAACCTTCTCCCTGTCTCCCACCACCAGGCAGAACAAGAAAGGATACCTGCCACCACATACAATAACAAGGGTTTATGTTGGGTTTTGTATACACATGATGGGCACTTGGTAAAATGTGATCACCCAGCCCCCAAATAAACTGGTGGGGCCAGTACATTTCCTGTTCATCAGGAAGAAATAAGCTTTTCAGTCTGAATTCCCCAGTCTACCAAAAAGGAAGAAGAAAAGAATTCTTACAGAATTGTGCCCTAAAAAGGCAAAGAGAGAGAGAGACAGAGAAACAGAGAGACAGTAAGAGTGAGAGACTGTAGGAGAAAAGCAAGATAGAGAAAAGAACGAGAATGAAAAGAGGAAGACAGAAAAGACACCAACCAAACATTATATTGAAGAGCCTAAAGGTGATGGTGAACCAATGTGATCCTGACTTCACAATGAAACAGAAAAAAAAAAAAAAAAGGAAAAAAAAAAAATGCATGCCCAAGTAAAGCCTACCACTATCTTCTCCTCACCATCCTGCCACCTACTGCCTATCCTAAGATACAACAGGGAGCTAATGACTCAACATAGAGAATATGAGATATCTAAGTGCAAAAGTCATTACCAATATGAACAAATAAGTTATACCACATAGAATGGGAAAATAGAGAACTTGTCTACATTATCACACAGGAACAGACAAAATGGGTAAACAATAAACAAAAGTACTTTCCTTGCATACAAAAAGACATACATCCAAA
This sequence comes from Spilogale gracilis, assembly GCA_004023965.1. Classification (NCBI taxonomy): domain Eukaryota; kingdom Metazoa; phylum Chordata; class Mammalia; order Carnivora; family Mephitidae; genus Spilogale; species Spilogale gracilis. The sequence continues at coordinate 29,835 of PITA01009436.1, forward strand.
GTTTGGAATAAAATTGTTTTTAAAGATTTATTTATTTATTTGAGAAAGAGAGAGAGAGAGAGAGAGAGAGCGAGCGAGCCTGGAAGTAGGGGCAAATGGAGAGGGAGAAAGAAACTCAAGCAGACTCCACACCGAGCAGAGAGCCCAACATGGGGCTCGATCCCATGACCTTGAGATCACAACCTGGGCCCAAACGAAGAGCTGGATACTCAACGAACTATGCCACCAATGTGTTCCTGGGATAAAATTTAAAATGAGAAAATTTAAGACAACTTAAATCAATTCCCTGACTAATAAAATACTGAATTATCAAACAACTAATCTTGCTACCCAGTTAACAAATATTTAAGTAAAAGATAAAACTCTCAAAGTGGGCAGAATATAAGGAAATTTGTACTAATGAGATGTTTAACAAAAACTTTAAGAAAGTATAAATCCCATCACCAAGCAATTCTGCATGTAACAGTATGTGTCTCAAGAAATATTCAGACAAATAGATAACAGTATATATATATATATATACACCAAGATATTCATCATAGTATTGTTTATAAAAGAAGTTCAGACATGACCTAAATATCCAACAAGAGAACTTAGTAACTCAATTATAAAACATCAATAAAACAAGTATCGGAACACTGATACAAAATGGTTATTTCACATGTATGGTGAACATCATTCCCTATCAAATATAGATCATGTGGGGAAAAAAATTCAGGCTGATAGTTAAAATCCATAGGACAATTGTTCATACAACTATAGGTGGCACATAGAGATACATATATGTAAACATTTATGTATAGGCATTCATCTCTATAATCCTATTTGAAAATCAAGTGTATGGTATCATAACTTTGTTTAGATTTTCTAACTATAGTGAGCAAGTTAGATAAGTTAAAGCAAAAGTAACTTAACAAGGATAATGTGCTAGACCTACAAAAAGTTAGAACTGTAACGGGCTAAGCTTTTATTAGATTGAGAAACTACATTAGTCAATAAAAATGAGGAAAATATTTAAATGGAAAACAACCCTTTTCAACTTGAATTTCGTACCTCAGTGGGATTTTCCCTTCATCTCAAATAAGCGTTTATGTCTCAAGCTTCCTTTTAAGTGAAATGATAGTCATACTCTTCAGTATGTTAGAGACTGAAGTGCCTCCTAAAATGCATCCTTCCCTTCTTCCAAATCCTCAGCCTGAGCATATGGTAGCCCTGATTCAGCACTGCATCTGATAACAGCCACAGGAATGAAGTCTGGCTAATGAGAGATAAGCACAAGCGAAGTATGTCATTTTCAAGACTTGTCTGTGAACAGACCTGCCCACACCTTGTCCCTTTCCCACTAACCCAATGTCCAGGAACATGGCATCATGGCGGAGTGATAATTAGGGCAGAACGCAAGTTCCCATCCCCTCAGAACCACATTAGCCCTGGACTCTTCAAGGGCTAGATTGCTATGTAAGACAGAAATGAACTCCTATGATAGGGAAGCCACCGTGACTCAGTGGCATCTGCTAATATATTTTGGCTGATACACATTAAGCTTGAATATGGTTGAACTGGTCAGCTATTTAATTTCTCCAACCTGATCTTCTATACCTGTTCCTCTGAAACCATTTCAGAACGGGTCACTTGTCACTTTTTTTTTTTTTTCAGAATATGTCACTTGTCACTTTTTTTTTTAAATAAGCAGTGACTTTTTTAAAAAGATTTTATTTATTTGACAGAGATAGAGAGAGCACAAGTAGGCAGAAAGGCAGGCAGAGGGAGAGGGAGAAGCAGGCTCTCCACTGAACAAGGAGCTGGATGCTGGACTCAATCCCAGGACCCTGGGACCATGACCTGAGTTGAAGGCAGCCACTTAACAGACTGAGCCACCCGGCGCCCCTCACCTGTCACACAGAATACCTGGTTAACATCAAGGGCTTCTGTGTCAACACACTAAGTGTTAGGTCTAGTTATAATAAAATGTTGATAAAGGAAAATCTAATTCCAATACAAGATTTTCAGACAGAAGTAAAATAAACATACCTGCCATCTAGGTAAAAAAAATTCCAAAGATCATATACATATTTTGTTTATGTAGAAAAATTGAAAAAAAATATGTTTCATATTGGCTACCTCTAGAGGATTGGAATTTGGAGTTAAGGACAGAGGAAGATCACAAAGAAAATGCAGTTTTCTTCCCAACTCTTGATTTCAGCTCAGGTCATCTCAGGGTCCTAGGATGGAGCCCCAGTGGGCTCCACACTCAGCAGGGAGTCTGCTTGTCCCTCTCCTTCTGCCCTAATCCCCCCTCCCCACTCCACTCCTGATGGCATACACTTGCATGCATTCACACACATGCTCTCTCACTCAAATAAAAAAAATAATAAAATCCAAAAAGAGGGGGAAAAAAAGCTACAAAAATAAAGCATATATTACAACACTATAGGTTACATTGAAACGAAACAAGGCAAGGGCGGGGGGAAGCAATGGAATGGCCACCCACGAATAAAACTGCAGCCTTCTGAATTCAACGATGTAAATTCATAAAATTGTAACCTCTACTACATATAAAAAATGACAAAACACCATAAACCTTAAATCTATTTCTTTAAATTCCTTGCCTTTAAAGGATCAAACAATTGCTCTTAGAAATAGTAAACAATAAGAGAAAATTAATAAAACATTAAAGAGGTGGAAAAATAACTATCCTATGTCAGGGTAAGACACTAATAAACTCTCATCACAAGCCACCACTGGCATCTGATGCCCAGCCTTTTCCAACCGGATGTTCAGGCAGTTCATCTTTGAGCATCCATCAATGACTGAAGGCTACCAAGCCCTCCTAAGGATGTGATGGGTAGCTTGTTAGCAAACCTGGGTAGTGATGCATTATTCACTGCCAAGTGCTTATTCCTACCTGAGCAGAGCACAGCTGGACTACACGCAACGATAATGCGCCTCCCACACTGACGTCACATGCAGGGAAAGTTAGCATATATTAGAACCTGTGTAATACGGTGCCAATAACTAACTCTATCATTAGGGCCACAAAGAGTTCAGTAGAGCAAAATCTTGGATATTATGAAGAACATGCCATGAATCTAGCACTTCTTTAGATCAGCAACACCCAATTTTTATAAAAGGTACCCAGTTAATTAGATAAATCACATTGTCATTACTGTGAAAGCAATTCCCACTACCCAATCTCAGGGGAAAACAACAGCCCCATAACTGTGTGTGAAACAGTCAACGTCAAGCTTCCTTAGGAAAAAAAGTACTCCTTATCTTTACGGGACTCATAATCTAAACAGGCATGTTAGACATCTAGAAGCCATATCAAAGATTTGGCAAAATCCTCAGGTATTGGAACAGAGGTGGAGGAAGGAAAGACTCTATCTTTCATCTCCACAGCCAGAACCAAGGGAAGGGTTGAGCATACAGCAGGAGCTAAGGAAATGTCTAATGCAGGCAATGCAAGTATTCGAGAGACTCTTTATACCCTCAAGGTCCAAATGAACTTTTGTGAGGCTAAGTTGAGAAGGAAAAAAAAAAAATGGGTGTACATTGTGAGTTACTAGGGGCAGAAGTTAAGAAAATAAAATTATTCAAGTAGTAAATAGGACAATGAAGTTTATGAGATCAGTTTTAGAAACCACAAACCAGGCCGCTGATTCACAACAATCTTAAATGCATACCCACACATGCAGGTAATAAATTTTAAAATGCTAAAACAATATTCTTGATGATCAAAAAAAAACTCAAAAATTAAATATCTCACCTAAAAGAAACAAGAAGCCATAAAGATTGTCCAAGATGCTCAAGATATTCCAATCTAAACCTCCCATAAACTGGGATCACAAAATCTATTACAATACAGTTAACCTAAGGGCTGTGGGATTCTACTTGTATACTAAGAATTATTTGTGTATTAAAAAAAAACAATTAGGGCGCCTGAGTGGCTCTGTGGGTTAAAGCCTCTGCCTTTGGCTCAGGTCATGATCTCAGGGACCCGGGATCGGGGCCCACATCAGGCTCTCTGCTAGGCGGGGAGCCTGCTTCCTCCTCTCTACCTGCCTCTCTGCCTACTTGTGATCTCTCTCTCTCTCTCTCTGTCAAATAAATAAATGAAATCTTTTAAAAAAAATACAATTAAAATGTAAGTATTAGACACACATATACATACGTACATACACACACATACATGCACATATAACATAGAGAAGGCATTACCAGACTCACAGCTGTTTTCCCAAACTAACAGATCCTAAGAGTACAAGCAATATTAACTAAAACTGAGAGGTTGAATTTTTTTGAAATACAGACTCTAAAGGACTGCAAACCACCACCCTTATCCGGAGTGGTCTTTCAGCAGACCTATATAATGCAATGACTGAGAGATGGAGACAGCGATTAAATTATCCCTAGGTCAGAGTTAAGATGGCTGAATTAACTTACCATGGCCACCATCATTCTAGAATCTATGGGAAAACGTGTGAAAGCAGAAGAGAAAGATCCATCAATTTAAAAAGGCAAGAACTCTCCTTGGTTGCTAGTGTTTTTAGTGGTCCAGCGGGTGCTACAGGTTAGGGATCAGCACAGACCTTCCTCTTCTGGGCTTAGCAATACATTCATTATTTTCTGTCCCGGGTCATAATTCTCTGACTTCTTAGCTATTCAGCCACCCAATGGGCCATAGTGATGACAACTTCTGCATACCATTAGTGACTTCCAGCAAATTCTAAACTTACACCGAACAACTTTTAAACATATGTGATGCAGAGGCAGAGAAGTAACACTGTGGGCCAAGAAAAACCACTGGTGGACTCCCCATTTTTGTGGCTGTTGCCCTAGAATTCACAGGATAGGCGACATTCCATTTCCCATATGACAAAGGAGCGTATTATTTAAAAGTCAGTCCACAGCAAATACTGGAATACCATCTTTCTGAATTTCATCTTGTTTAAGCGAGGACGTAAGATGCTGCTGTGAATAACAAGTGGTTTGATATGAGCCACATATCAATCCCAAAAGTAACCGATGAGCCAGGACTTCAAATACAAAGTTGAGAAGGGTATCTTTAGTGATGAAACAGCAACATGCTGTCAATGCCAGCACACATGTGAAATAAGGGGACAACTACAGTTGCTGGAAATAAGAAAGCAATTAAGATTTGTGCTACAAAGTTGTTCACAGACATTTTTGAAAACCTAGATGTTCAACAATACAGGATTGTTTGAATAACATATGAAATAATCCACAGAATAAAGTCTTACGTAACTATAAAAACAATGTTGTAGAGTATTATATATTGGCAGGAAACATGGTCATGAATTATAAAATAAAAAAGCAAGCTGGAACACAGTACCCAAGAAATGAACCCATTTTTGTTTAAAAGTAAATGAACCTATGTTAATGGGTGCTCATTACACAGATATTTAGAAACACTGAAAAGAAGTGTTTTGCCATATCAGCATTTTTCAACTCCGGAGAATACCAGTTTGCTGGCACCTCAATAAAGGCTAAAATGGGTAAGAGAGACAGGGCTAGAAGCTCCCTGGTCAGATGCTCGCTAATGCGCATTTAGGCTTTCTGGAACATATATGGCATTTATCCAAACTGTTCGCCAACAGAATTCTTCTGAGAAACATCTTCATAGGATAATAATAAAGAGCACACTCTCTTAAATGCTGAAACAAAATGTTCACATTGATCTTTACTGAGTGTTAAAATACGAGATAATTGTAGCTTTGTCAATCAACTTCTATCCCTTTTGTAGGAAGAAAAAATAAGGCACATTATTTTTTAAAATGGCTACAAAAACTTCTGAATCATCATTTAAAACAAAACTATAAGACTGATTAACTCATAACTTGCAGTAAGACTTTACTAGAAGAATGAACAAAAATGTGTAAAGAATTAATAAAATCACATTGGCATTAAAGAATCTTTTATTATCCATTTTCCTAGTAATACACTGTCAATAAAACAATACAATTTTGAATAATGCAAACTATCCTATTCACATTTCTTTTTTTAAAGATTTGTTTGTTTGTCTGTTTCAGAGAGATAGAGTGTACCGGGAAAGGGGGAAGGGAAGCAGAGGGAAACGGAAGGAAAGCCGACTCCCCCACTGAGCAGGGAGCCAGATGTGGGGGTCCGATCCCAGGACCTCCAAGATCATGAACCAAGCCCAAGTCTGACATTTAACTAACTGAGCCACCCAAGCGCCCTCCCATTTACATTTCTTAATAACTTAGTGGAAGAGTATGAGAATACCTCCTACAATTTCAAGCAATATGTTGAGGTAAAGAAAACCGGAAAAATAGTAACCTCAAGATGAAATACCTGTATTCTGAATAGATTTTGTTACACATCAGAGAAGGACTAGAAGAAGTCAGACATGAAGATGAGCTTTTAGTTCACATTCTTTAAATCCACCCAACTATGATGTGTCGTGTGGGGATATAAATATGAAGGAAGCCATACCAACTCCCTTCAAAGAACTCCTGGTCTTTGGGCAGAGGGTAGAGGAAGGAGACATACTTTAATAAAGATACGTGTGGTGCATAATGGAAGCACAGAAAGGGCACCTAACCTAGGGGAAAGGGTATGCAGGAGGATTTGCAACAAGTTGTCAGGTAAGGCTTCCTGGAGGAGGTGGCATCTGAGCTGACATCAAAGCCTGGGCAGAATGTCAATCGACGGGTGTCTGTCCACAAGGGGTAAGTCCAAGGATGTCCACACACATACATGGGTGTTCACTGCAGTGCTCCTTACAAAAGACGAATGTGGAAGCCCCTTTGGAGTCTTCCACAGGCTGTAATCCTAGTGCCCAGCTCATGCTGTTCATCAAAAAAAATAGTAACAACAGTTGGTAACATGAGGTCGGCCCCAGACCCTGGTGACACTGAAAACATGCTATCTGCCATCTGATACACACAAACACAAACACACAGGTGAGCGCACACATGCACATCCATGCACATAGTTAGTGCAGCCTGTGGCTCAGCTTCACCAAATTTAGATCAAAAGACCCAGAGCATGGAGCCAAGGACTGCTATTTGAGAACCAACTTCCCAAAGGACCAAAGGACTTGCAAGAACCTTGCAACCTTAGCACTATATCCAACCCAAACAGGAGTTTAAAGTAAAGCACAAGCAGAATCACCTAGCTCAATGAACAGTTGAAATAAATACAAGACAATCGCCTAGGCACTTACAGATGTTCACATTGAGGACCACTGTGGTTCAGGAATGGGACTAATGTCACTCATACAGCTGGAACAGCAACCCACAACTGAAGTTTAGAACTACACCCGCAAGCCACAGCACCTGACCTCCCGCTGTATCTTAGTGGCTAGCCGAAACACTACAAATAAACCTGGAAAGAAAACAGAATGAAATTTATCATCTCATCTGTTTAGACAACAAAACCTATTACAATGCATTTGTAATTTTTAAACATCGATTTATTATTTAAAATAATAAGGCAAATAATTATAACGACAAAAAATAATTGATTGAGCTTGTACTACAAACCTGGCAATATGACCTCTGCATCCTCTATTAGCCTATCATTGAACTAGGCCATAGGGAAGTACAATCAATAATATCATTAATACTCAAATTTTAAAACTATAGAAAAGATGAAGTAAAATAAACATAAGATAAGCCTAGGCCACTAGAGCATTACAAACCAGTAAATTAAAATGTTAAGTTAAGAGGCAAAATTATCTGTACTATATATATCTATACATTATGTAGATTTAACATGACAGTTACTTTTTCTCATTAAGTAGCAGAAGACAGTGTGAGACACAATGTAACCAATGATCACAAGAACAACCATACTTCTAAATATTCAGCAACACATGCACAGTCCTAGGAGCGTGAAAGACTCTGCTATAAAAACGTGGTTCTGGGGGCGCCTGGGTGGCTCAGTTGGTTAAGCGACTGCCTTCGGCTCAGGTCATGATCCCGGAGACCTGGGATTGAGCCCCACATCGGGCTCCCTGCTCGGCAGGAAGCCTGCTTCTCCCTCTCTCGCTCCCCCTGCTTGTGTTCCCTCTCTGGCTGTGTTTGTCTCTGTCAAATAAAATCTTAAAAAAAAAAAACCACAAAAAAACGTGGTTCTGGTTCAAATTTATGACAAGTAACCAATGATGACAAGGGTATGGCAAACAATGAGATACACACACACACACACACACACACACACACACACACACAGTATTCTAAACAGATTCTTTATATAGAAAACCCATTATAGTTACTCATTATATAGAAAACATGGTCTTTAATTAGAGTCACCAACATAGTTATTCTCAATCTAATTATCATATAACATACAACATGAAGAATCCTAGTCACAGCCAGATGGTTAGCCAGTGGGTAAACTCCCCCCGGATTCAGTGACCCTAACTAAAAAGCTATTTTTCTTTAATTATCTTACAGAACAAAATCTCTATCCACAGTGATTCTAAGCCTCAAAGGCTTGGGTAGTTGAGAGGAAACTCATCAACTTGGTTATAACAGTTCATACTACAGAAAAGAAAGGAAAAACATAATTTTTAATGAAAAATAATGAGCTTAAAATTAAAAGCAGAAACAGATTTTTCTTTAACTGGTTTATCAATATTTGTACACATTCCCTGGTTTTTCAGGAATTGTTCAAGAACAACATCAATAAATTTGCAGATCATAACATAAAAGAACATACCTAAAATAGTACAATAAATATTATGACTATACCAGCTAACTCTTCTTTTTAAGTCTTAACTAATGGACTTTACATGCCTCTTCTTTGGGTTTCCCAGATACATCTAACCATAAAACATCAAAAATCACAGAATCCCTGAAAATTTTTTCATTCTGGGATGGGACCCAGTATTTTAAAAAATGCTTTAGGGTGATTCTTATAATCAGGCAAGTTTGAGATACAGTGGGTTAGGGGGTGCCTGGGTGGCTCAGTCGTTAAGAGTCTGCCTCTAGCTCAGGTCATGATCCTGGAGGCCTGGGATCGAGCCCCACATCCGGCCCCCTGCTCGTCGGGAAACCTGCTTCGCCCTCTCCCACTGCCCCTGCTTGTGTTCCTTCTCTAGCTGTGTCTCTCTCTGTCAAATAGACAAAATCATAAAAAAAAAAAAAAAAAAAAAAAAAAAAAAAAAAAAAAAAAAGGAGGAGGAGGAGAAAAAGAAGAAATAATGGTGGCTTATTCCCTGAAACCCTCCTAACAACCCTAGGTGGTAGGAAGCACCCATGACAGCTATCTTCATTTAATCATTCGACAACAGAAGAAACATAGGCATGGAGAGGTCACAAAGCTACTAGAGGATCAGAGGCAGAACCACCACAAATGTATGAGCTCAGACCAGGGTCTGTAGCCTGGAAGTAAAGCTGCCTAGGTCAAGTTCCTCCCTCCCCATGTAACCCAACAGAGAAAGAGACTAACAAAGCCCATTTAGGGGACAGCAAAAATTTAGTAACACACCATTAGTTTCTTAATGTCTGCCTTGGAGTATCTAAGTCAACAACAGCGGTAAAAGCATGTAGTTCAGCTCTTAGTACATAATATGAATAAAATAAGATTTCCTTCCTACATCCCATTCTTCCACAACAACCCTTCTTCTATTGATGTCTTTTATTAGAATATTTATGCCTCCTTCAAGCAACTGAAGCCAAAGTTTCCTAGATATATCCAATCTTAGTAAAATATATAAAATAGGGCACCTGGGTGGTTCATTCGGTTAAGTGTGCCTTCAGCTCAAGTCATGATCCCAGGGTCCTGAGATTGCATCCCATCTGGGCTCCCTGCTCAGCCGGGAGTCTGCTCCTCCCTCTCCCTTTTGTCCCTTCTCCTTGCTCCTGCTCTCTCTCTAATAAATAATAAAATCTTAAAATATATATATATATATATATATAATAAATATCTGGCAGGTACAGATAACATATTAATTTTTTATTTTTCTTTTATTCTTTTCATTTCATAAAAAGCACATTCAAACTGTATTATCCAAAAGCCCCACTAGTTTCTTGCCTAGGGAAAGGCACTTAAAATTTATTTCATTTATTCATTTAAAAACCATAATACAATGAACATAAGTCTCCATACATTCTGTTTCCAACAATACAAGTTAAAAGAAAATGTAATAAGTTTAAGAGGGAGGTACTACTGGTCCCATTTAAAGTTAAGGGGGAAAAAACCCCACAGAGAAGTTAAATATCTTGCCCAAGATCAGATAGCCACTAAACCTAGAAAGATAATTACCGTTTCATTTGAAGCTCACAATAAACTTGTTCTGCTTATCTACTTCTACATAACAAATGATCCCAAAACATCACAGCTTAAGATAACAATACTAGATGTTCAAAGTTCTCATCATAAGAAAAAAAAATTCATCTATAGTAAAGGATGTTAACTAGACTTTATGTGGTGATGATCTCACAATACACACAGCAGGAAATAATTACACTGTACACCTGAAACTAATACAATGTTCTATGTCATTTACTGTCACCAGAAAAAAGAGAACAAGGTGGGGCCCCTGGCTGGCTCAGTCCTAAAGCATGCAACTCTTGAACTTGGGGTTGTGAGTTCAAGCCCTGCATTGGGAGTAACTCACTTAAATAATAATAATAATAATAATAATAATAATACTATCTTTCAAAATTTCTGGAGTCAAGATTTTATATAGAACCTGGTGGAAATGTCTTGTTTCTTCTCCTTGACACCCGGAGAGTCCTCTGGGAAGATGGCGGTAACTCCACAGCTAGAGGCTAGAACGATCTGGGACCTCAGCAGGGGCTGTCCACTGCAACGCCCAGGAACACTTGGCATTGATGGTGGCTGCTTGGACTTCTCACCATGTACTAGATGGATTCTAAAATCAAGTGTCCCAAGATAAGCAGGTGGAAACTCTATCACTTCTGATGACCCCATCCTGGCATTTCCACCATCAGCACAAACTCCCCTGAAGCAAAGAAAAGGTACTCAGACACCACAACCCCCTACCTTCCGAAGGAAGGAGGGTCCAAGTCATACTCTAAGAAGAATATGGGAGATAACACTGCAATTTCTATCACAATCCCTAATATATATGAATATTAAGATTTCTAACAGTGAAAAAAAATGGAGTTTTAGAAAGGTTATGTGAGTTGCCCAAAGTCACATTTTTTTTAAGTAATCTCTACACCCAATGTGAGGCTCAGACTTATGACCCTAAGATCAAGAATCACATTCTCTTCAGACTGAACCAACCATGCACCACCATGTTTATTTGTTTCTTTGTTTTTAAAGGAAGAAAGAAAAGTAAATCATCCCATGAAAATTTTGCCAAGACAGTATCGCAACACGAATTATCAGATTCTGGGAAGGTAGCAATCTTGACTGGAAATCCTATCATAAAGTATTCTTAGCCTTAGCAATGATGTTGACTGCTAGGGTTTGGGGTTTTTTGGTTGCTTTTTAACTGATTAATAGTATAAGGGAAAAAAAGTATCAAGCATATTCTGCAAAGAGATTCCTCCTTGAAAAGACCAGGAATGGCATGGATCAGTGGTGCAAACCATCCAGTGAAGCCAAACATAAGACACACCCAGGCAACAGAGAACCCAATGAGCCACACACTCCATCTGACGTCAAGTCCAAAAGGAGAATTCTGCCATCACCATCAGCGGCCTTGAACGTGCCAGTCCCAACTGTGAGTGCCTCTTCGGGCATGGGGAATTTCACAACACATCTTTATTACAGGCTGATGCTGTTCGCATCACCCAGATTTATTGCCTTATGAAAACGTGCAAACTGAATGTTTACTGTTGTCATGGAACCTTCATATGAGGTCAAAATAACACACACCCATCATTGTGACATATCCAAATAGGACTGAACAATAACAAGGATTATTGTTCTTGGATTAGAAACGATGATACTTAATAATGTTATTAATTTGAAAAAATTAAGACATCTCTTTTTTAGTTATTTGTATAATCATGAAAGACTCAGCAATGTGTACATGATCTTGCAAAACTTGGTAATAAATCCATTAGTCCTTAATTTCACAATGGGGTGGAATAAAATGCTGGGTGTAAAAGAGACCATATCTCTTCCACAAATGCACCTTGTAAGTGGGCAGTGCCAGCACTTACTCCCTAAATGGGTTTATAGCCAGTACAATAGACAGAATGTTTTATTTAAAACTTCAGGACCTCAGTGCACCTGGATGGCTCAGCTCATTAAGCATCAGACTCTTGGTTTCACCTCAGGTCATGATCTTGTGGGTCAGGGATAGGGCCCCACAGTGGACTCCACACTCAGCAGGGAGTCTGCTTAAAGATTCCCTCCCTCTGCCCCCTCACCCATTCACATTCTTAATTAATTAATTAATTAAAATAGGTGCACCTGGCTGTCACAGTCAGTTAAGCTCCAACTCTTGGTTTTGGCTCAGGTTGTGATCTCAAGGTTGTGATCTTGGGGTTGGGAGGATGGAACCCCGCATCAGGTTCTGCACTTAGCTCAGAGTTTGCTTCAGATCTCCCCCCACCCCTTCTACTTTGTGCTCGCTCTCTCTCTCTCCCCCTCAAATACACAATTTAAAAAAAAAAACTCTTTAAAATAAAAATAAATAAAAAACTCAGTACCTCTTTGTCAATCCCTTTTCTCTCCACCCAATGCCTTGACCCAGACAGTAAGGAATAAAACATGTGGGGGTGCCTGGCTAGCTCAGTCATTGGAGCATATAATTCTTGAGCTCAGGGTCATGAGTTTGTGCCCCAGGTTAGGAGCACAGTTTCCTTGTAGAAGGGAGAGGGCACTTGGCTGGCCCAATCAGGAGAGCATATGACGCCTCATCTCAGAGGCATGAAGTTTAAGTTCTGCGCTGGGTGTCAAGCTTCCTTTAAAAAAAAAAAAAAGTGATAAATGCATAGCATTTGTTGGTCTGGGTTTGTGTAAGTGACATCTTGAGGGTTCAGAATCAAGCTGTCACCTCAGAGTCAGAGGCCAGAATTCTCAAAATTACTATCATTCATTCCAGAAGGCAAGGCACAGCGGTCACTGCTTCGCAAAAAATAATCAAGCTTTTTCTTTTCAAACTCCTACAGAGAATCTTGATATGATTAATAATCATCTATCCTGCAGCTTATTTTTATCAAAAGGAATAACTTAAGCTAAATTAATTACAATCTGATGTGCCAAATATATGGTTAATGGCCAAAATCAAAGTCATCTAGATGGTGAAGCCTCATCCAAAACTAAGCCAATTTACCCTCCATACAAATATTGAAGAACAATGCCTATTTGTGCCATCAATACACTTCTAAACATCTTTAGCCTCTAAAAGGATTTCTCAATAATCAAACTGCAATTGGCAGAAAGCCCAGAGGGATATCCAACCATAGCAAGTAGTATCTCCTGGAAACTAGTTAATTATTCAGCATTGCCTAGCTGCCTTAGAAACTCAGAGGTACCTGGTGGCTTCGCAATGGAAACGCTTGGCACTCCTCTGGTGCGGAGAGGAACACTGACTCACCACCAGCTCACGCCGGTCACACTCAGAAGGGATACTCAAAGAGGATCAAATCAGCAACACCCAGGAGCCCAGCTGAGGAAGCTCCAGCCAGATCACTGTGAACAAAGGCCAATGTTGCAACAGACCTCAAAAGGAGACACAAGTAGAAGACAGGGGGTAAGGAAGAAAACGGAGTCCCAGTCAAAACTGAAACCACCAGAATGTTAAATAATAATCATTGTGACAACCAGCAGCAGCAGAAGTCAGAATAAAAGCGCAACCATGCCCAGAGCTGACGGGAAGTTCTCAACAGAGGACACTGTTTAAATGTGATTTCAAAAAACAAACCTTAGAAAAACCTTGAACTCAGCAATTCCACATCTGGGAAGCACTTCCAGGAAAATCATTAATCATGTGGGCAAAGATTCAATGATAAGGATGTACATCACAGAGTTGTTTAAAACATGAAAAACTAGAAATAATCAAGACAACTAGAAATAAGGAAAAAGCTATATTAACAAAGTCGTACAGTGGGATACTAAGCAAAACTTTAAAATGACAGTGTAAAATCATGTGCATTTGTTTTTTGTTCTTTGGGTTTTTTTGGAAAAAGCAACACATTCGTGATTTATTAGGAACTAAAAATTCAAGTAGCAAAGTATACACACTTCAATATAAATTTTAGCTTTACCCATACATAAACAATATATCTAGAATAACATATCCCCAAAGAATAATACTGGTTACATCTGATTGATGGGATTACAACAGTTGTGTGTGGGAGGGGGGGGTCTATTTATACTAATATTTCTGCAATAAACATGTATCACTCTTGCATTAGAAAATTAATGAAAGCATTTAAGCACTTCCCCAACATTCTACCACATGAATCACTTTTAAAGGCATACTGTCTTCAGAAGAGACAAATATTTGCTCCCTACATCTACATATTTAATTCAAGATATAGCCAAAAATAGCTCTCTCTGTAGAATACCTAAGAATAAGTGCTTGGGATAAGACGAACGTCTTTCAGAAACAAAAAATGAAAACAGCCATCAGAGGTAGGAAGTCCACAATTAGAGAGTTCCATTTCCTCTCCGACTTCTTACTGATAACATGTATCTTTATGGTCATTCATCTGAAGAAATCAGGCTTAGCATGAGATGAAAACATCACAGGAACACAGAAGAATGTCAACCTCAGGTAAAAAGGATATCTGTTCAGGAGTGCTGATGGACAGTGGAAATATGACCCCTGCCCAAAACTACCATCCCTTTTGACATGACTGGGTTAAAATCTCCTACAGACAATAGCAAAGGAATAAAGCGAAGAAGGCTGGAAACTGAAGGAACAATTACAAGCTCTCCTCATTTTTTTCTGCTGGAAAATTAATTTATAGCAAAAGGATCTTAGCATCAATGTTAATCCTGCATACGTACTCCAAAGACCCCACAGAGATTGTTAATATAATTTCTAATATACTTCAGCTAACTTGCTTACATTTTGAATCAGACTTGCAAAGGGGGATTAAAATGAAAATGGATTAAGGAATACAAATTAAAACAAACTCTTCCTGATGCATTAATTTTTCCAGATACCATAGAAGTCTTCATCCAGCCCAAAATGAGTGTGCTAAAATGGCCTTAGATCCATGGAAATCCATATCTCATTTCCAAAGAAAACAGGAAAGGAATGTTTATCACATGTCTTGGAGTTAATCACTTGTACACTTAGATCAAAGAGAATAATTAAAGTTCAAAGAATTTCTGACCAGTTTTCACGTTATTATGTGCCCCATGATTACAATCACCTGGGCCAACAATATAATGAGCTTTCCATCTTACTGGGAAATTTTTCTTTGCATATCTTTGGGACAAGAGATACACAGCACGTACCCATTTCTTATAGCTTGGATATTACTACAAAGACACATGCATTTCTTACTTTAATCTTTCATACGTCAGGCTTCTTTGAATTCATTAACTCTTTAAATCACACCAACCAGGACATGAAGGGTATAACTCAAACATCACTAACCAGCCTTCAAAATAACCTCTCACTCACCATGATGAACATAATGGGTAAGAGATCGACAGAAAACACAGGGTTGTAACTGGGAAGAGGTAATGAAGGTGTAAATAAAACGAGGCTTGTATTAGTTCTCTAGTATTAGACTAGGAATAGGGCTTAGCATACAATAGGCACTCAATGAATACTAATAGTATACTGACACAGTTACTTTCCTATATCTGGCTGTCCAACACCATGCGCATAAATACTCACCACAGTTTGACTAGGTTCCAGTGAAGCTGGAGTTGAGATGGGGGCCAGGATATAAGAGGTGCAACAAACAAGCATAAAGCACAACTGTGGAGAACCCCACTGGGTTCCCTGGCCAATACCCTGCACCCCCATACACAGACACATTTCTCTAGCTATTGTCGCACACTTCCAGCCACCATATTTGCATGGGACTCCACTGCACTGGTCACAGTTTATGATCCAGACCCTTATGAACCAATCATAGTCCTTTCTCCCTGAAACTTAACAAAAACTAAGAGATTCCAGCCTCAAGTCTGCCTGAGCCTGAGAGAGGAAGAAATGTATGCTGAGAGTTGTGGGTAGTCCGTCTCTGCTCCAGAAGGCAGAACAATCTATTTTAAGAGAAGAAGAGAAGAATGAAGCAAGAGCACATTCAAGGGGGGAAGGAAAGACACCTACAGGAAAAACCTGACAAAGTTCCAAGTCCTGAGTCCCAGGGTGTTTCTAAGGCTTGACAAAATTCCTTACCTTGGGTACTCTCAGGTACCCTTAAAATATACACCTTCTTTTTATTTTTGCTCATAAGCATTGTACTACTTGCAACTCAGAATGTTACATGAAAGACTCTGTAACAAAAACAATCAACAGACAAGAAAGAAAAAGATGAGGCCACAGATGGCGAAGGGCAAGTAAGGCAGGGTGGCCCCTTGCACAGTGAAGAACCTCACTACGCGAGGCCAGCTCGGAGATTTGGGAGCTGCGAGAAAGTGCATGAATTATAGTTCTGTTCAGCCTCTGTGGAACGGAGAGAGAAGCACAGTGACTAAATTAGCTCGAGATATCAGCGTTGTTTTCACAGTGTTTTAGTATCTGTGAATACCACATTCTTTTCCTTTCTTGTACAGGCTTGTTTGAAACTCTGGCAAAATGCTGCACAGGGGAAGCAATTGAAAGTTGGCTGAGATGAAGTTCTGTGATTTCAATTAAAAACATTCTCTCACTCGCTGCTTGCCACCGCTGTGGAAAAGAAAGAACTGCAATGGCAAGAGGTTTTTTCCTATTGAAAAATATTTCTGTTGAGCTTCAGAATGGTGCAAATCGTTTATCTACACAAATAACTTCTGTTCAAGCCATACCAGGGATCTGGTCCAATCCCCAGTTTCTGGGAGAACAGCAAATTTTGTATAGACTAATTCTACTGTTCTCATTTCCTAAGCGACCTCCGTGAATTTGCATTTATGTATCCAAGAATGCCGAAAAACTCCCACAAATGCTTGCTATCCCACAGAGTTCCAATAATTATCACTTTTACCAGTACATGCTCTTTCTACTTCAGAAGATACCCACCAGGTCTCAAAATACATTTTTATTTAAAAGCACTATTTTCACCATACAAAAAGAATTACCAAGACTATTCTTCCCAAAAGGACAACACACTTTGTAATTTTTCCCCATGATACTAAACACTAAAGATCACAACAATAAAATCTCTTTGTGAGAGTTCTCCAATATGAATTAATGATAGCTTTTAATATAGCACCACAGAGAAGAAGGATCTGGATTTGCTCCTTCTTACTGACCACTCCTACAGGTTGGTACGTGAGTCCTGTACAAACAGAAGGAAGGCAAACAAGCAAAGGTGAAGGAGAGAGAACTCTCCCACATCTCTGAGCCTTGTCTTTGCAGAGAACTTGGTCTCTGGAACACCAGTCCTACCTCCAGAGTCTCTACCAAGGAGAGAAACAACAGGATGCCACCCATCTAAGTGGAAGTTTAGCTTCAAAGAGTGGAATAAAAGCAAAAGAGTCAAGATGGCTCCTTCACAATGAAATTCCAAGCAATACAAGAAGACAGAGCTCACAGAGGCTGACTTCAGAAAGCAGGGATAGCTCTGGCCCCCTTGAGTATGTACCAGTTAACCCCAAAGGGAGACATTCACTCCTGCAGGAAGCTCCCATGGTCCTGCTGAAGGCTGAAGCAGAAGGGGTGAGAGTTAGCAGTGAAGAAACATAGCTTGGGCTCTCTTACCTGTACCAGCCTGCGGCTCCCTCCCCCTTATTCCAATTTGGGAGAGGCAGCCAGGGCTCTCCCAGCAACTCTGCAAATGGGGCGGGTCTGCCTGAGTTGCTGCTAGCACCTGAGTGCAGAAAATTGCGCATGCTCCCCACCGGGGAGTCCTGCTGGGCAGGAACAGGAACTCAAGCCTTCATCTCAAGTCAGGGAGTAAGACCAGACTAGCAGCACTGACCTTCGAACACTGCTGGTAACCTCAGGAAACATAAGAGAAAATTAAAAATGCCCTAAGGAACTTTAAGAGAATCAGATATTAAAGATCAAAGGAAGAGAACAAAGGGGGCCATGGGTGTCTGGAAATGGCTGGAATAAGACCATGGGGTCAACTGGGTTTAAAAAAAAAAAAGCAGTGACGTTTGGAATCCTTGGCTTGAAGTCCTTTTATTTTTTTTCTCCCTTGATTTGAAGTCTTAAGGTGATGCAAGAACAGTGAACAAGAGCTCAAGCATGAGATCTGGGTTTGCCTGCCCAGGATGCCATTTCCAAGTTGGGCATGGCCTTGGGCAAGTCATTTCTTCTCTCTAGGGTGCAGATTCCACATCTACAAAAGAGGGATAACAGTAGTTCCCACCTCATAGGGTGGAGTGAGCATTAAATTCCTAGCACACAGAAAGTACTCAAGAAATGTCACTATCAAGTGTCATAGAAACCAAGAGAGTCCACACACACAAATATACACCCTTTCCCCAGAGATCAGTTTCCTTACGTGTAAGGAAAGAAGGTATTTCCTGGAAGGTTCTTGTTTTTATTCCTTGCTTGGTTTTTTATTCCTTATTCCTTGGTTTGCTTTAATCAAAGTTCCTAAGTGCTTTTTATAAATGGCCCAATTTAAAATTTGCCTAAAACCAAACACAGAAAATCACTTTAAATTCCTTGGAGACCATGAAAATCTCGTGAACTATAAAGGAACACAGAGCACTTCGGGTAAGTCATCAGGATTGTACAACTTTTTGATTTGGCTCTTACCTTCCCAACTAAGACCAGACAGAGCAGCAACACCATACATCGGTGGCCTTATTTTCTACTTTGTCTACTTGATGCAAAATCAGAGTCTCACGACGAGAAGGAGGTGATAAGGCCACCCAGTCTCAAGGCCCTTCTCACCTATCACATCTCCAAAGGGTTATTCAGCCTCTGAAATGACAATGTGGGTGATGGGAACCTCACTGCCTATTTAAAACCCCACAACAACTGGCCACTGCCCTTGGAATAGAATCCAAATCCTTTAGCATGGCCTTCAGGGACCTGAATGTCCCTCCCAGTCCACATCCCACCACTCTTCCTGGGTCCATCCCCATTCAACAGAGATTACCTCTCCACCATCCCTCAAGCCCAGAATGCTGTTGCTCTGTTATTCCCATCTCTAGCTCCTTCACATTCTCCTGGTCTTCAACCACCTGCCCTATTGCACGTCCTCTGCCCATTCAGTCCATAACATGATTTTCAGGGAGGCACCCCACCCATAAGAGATCGGAAGCTCAGTGTGGACACAGCCATGGGCTGATCCCCAAAGCACCTGGCACATGCGAAGGGTGAACAAACAGAAAGTTCCAAACTGGAACAAGCAGAATAGCATGAGGTCTAATGAGGTGACATTACCAATCCAAAAGACTACCTCCCCTTCAGACAGCATCTTAACACAAAGCCTGAGCAGGTAACAGGAGACAGAAGGTGGATATGTCCCCAACTTTTGCGGAAATTGAATATTCACAAAAAGCTCAACAAAATGTCAGAGACTCCACACAGGGAACCTCAACCTTAACCCACATTACTACAAGCAGAGGTGCTTTAAAAAACACCTCGAGGGGCGCCTGGGTGGCTCAGTCATTAAGCGGCTGCCTTTGGCTCAGGTCAGAATCCCAGAGTCCCAGGATCAAGCCCCACATCAGGCTCCCTGCTTGGCGGGAAGCATGCTTCTCCCTCTCTCCCTCTGGCTGCTTGTGTTCCCTCTCTAGCTGTGTTTCTCTGTCAAATAAATAAAAAATATTTTTAATACAATAATAATAATAAAATAAAAAATAAAAAACACCTCAAAAAGAGAAAAAAATTTCTGGTGTGTGGTATGATTCCCAGGAAGAGCCTTTCTTTAAACACTCCTCCAGGTAAGCATCTTGTGCAACCAGGATTGAAAATACTGTTTTAGAGCACCGTGCCTCAGATTTGTGGGGGAGCACCAGTGGTTTATCTCCAAAAGTACTGGAATACAAATAAAAATAAATTGTTAGAAAAATAAAGAGAAAACGCATACAAAATACAAGCCTCAAATTTTGTTTTATTATTAAACCTCACAGAGGTACAACGGCTCTGCAAAATTATTATTCAATTTCTAAAGGCTTACCCTCAATTTCTATATTTACACCTTTAATTCATGGGGAACCAACAGTTTGCACCCCAGCATGAGTCTAGGTTGGACATTCAGGGTATCAAAGCCCAGAGGGTACAGAAAAAAGGGCAAAATGTAGTCTAAGAACTTAGTTGGAGGCCTGCAAACCATTCAAATTCTACTACACAGCAGTCAACAGGAAACAGGTCATAGAGATCAGGACAGACTCGTCATCTAACAGATTATGTGCTGCTTCTGGGCACAAGGAAAGAGTTCTCTTGGTGTTTAAATAATGCTGAAATAATCCTACTTCTGGGATGTTTTATACACAATCAAAATATTCCCTTTCTAAAACTATAACCTTGCTTTTGTCCACTTGGCTATTTTTTTTTTTAACATTTCTGTATCTGAACATGTGTTTCTCATTACCTAACAATGTCAAAATGTGTCGTTATCCTTCCCGAAAAGACACTGTTATCATGACGGCACACACTGAAAATGATAGCATGTAACAGTAAAGACAATGCATTACTTGCGGTAGGGTCTAAGCTAGGAAGGGGAGACTCCTTGCGCCCAAGTAATTCAAAGAGGGAAGAGATCCAGGTGGGTCAGGTGAAGGCTTCAGGTAGAAGGAAGCGCTAGGGTGGGACTTCGGGGGCTTTAGGGTTAGACAGGGAGATTAGGACAAGGAAGGATTTCAGCACAAAAATGGCCAGTTGCAGCAAAAGGTCCATTCATTCCTGCCTTCCTTTTTTTCTTTTCTAGTTTTTGTTTGTTTTAAGATTTTATTTATTTACTTATTTGAGAGAAAGAGAGAGCGGGAGAAGCAGACTTCCCACTGAGCAGGGAGCCCCACATGGGGCTCAGTTCCAGGATTCTGAGATCATGACCCAAAACGAAGGCAGACGCTTAACTGACTGAACCACCCAGGCACCCCCATTCCTGCCTTTCGTATCTGCCAAAGTCTATGCTTCCACTAAACTCTCAAGGGAATATCAAGGACAAAGAAAAGAAAATATGATCCTAAGCCAAAGTCCACGGTACGGTCCTCCTAGTAAGTTTTTATAAAGAACTTGATAATGTGCTTCTGCACCTGAAGCATGGTGAACAAAATAAGACTTCCCTATTGCCTCCAGCACTGACACCCAAATTCAGTGGGAACACTCTTGCCTCTTGTTTACTTTAAAAAAAAAAAAAAGAAAGAAAGAAAAAAGGCATTGGAAGAAGCTCTTCCTGGTGAAAGTTTAGGATTTTTTTTAAAAAAATCACTTGATTACAAAAATAAAATTAGTTCTGCTCTACTGCCTAAAAGAACTGTTAATGTTAATTAGATTTTTCAAGTTGCTAAGAATATTACTTCTTAGCTCCCTTTGGTTGCAAATATGACATGATATGTAAATCACAATAAACACTTTATATATGTTATTCCCATTGATCCTTCAGATAACACCAGCAGTTGGGTATCTAATGATGTGACATGACCAGTCCAAAGCCCTACAAGTTGTCAGTGACAAAACTAAGGCTCAAACTCAAGTTTCTGGTGCCAAGTCCTTTGAAGGTTACCCCTCACACAATGTCCTTCCACTCCTGCTTCCTCTCTGGATCCTGTAACAGTTCAAACTAGTCAACCTTCGGTTATTGAAATAGAAGCAAATTTGCAAAAAGAGAACCCTTAAAAGCAAAAGCAGCTATTATTCTAAATCTAGACTATTCTTCTGCTCTTTGGAAATGGCCCATAAAAAGGCTTGACATTTTTCCCGCTGAAGACTTGTGAGTACCGGTATTTCACATTGCCCAGCCCTGAATCCTCATTTAGAATCACCATTAATCCTTCGGGGTAACTTCACTTCGATGTCCTTTGGGCTGGTTTCAAGCTATTCCTTCTCCACCCCCGTGACCTTCTTCAAACCTCGGGGACTTTTTCAGACTTGTTCCTGCTTCGAGGCCTTGACGCTTGCAATCCCTCTGCAGGGAGCATTCGCTCCCCAAAACCCGCGTGCCTGATCTGACCTTGTATTTGTGTCTCAGCTCAAACCTCACCTCTTCCAGGAGGCCTGTCACATGTCGCCCCCACCCTCTCTCCCTCTCTGGGCTTCCCCTGTTTTACTTCCTTGCCAACGATCTTCATTGTCTGAAATTCTTACGCATTCAACAAGCACAGCTCAAAAAGACAAAAAGAATCAAAGTTAACACAGAAAACATAAGCCAGATGCTACACATATCACACCAACAAACACACCCTGAGGGAAAGCTCCTGGTAAATAAATTCAAAATAACGAGCCTAAATATTGACTATTTTGCTAGTTCATGTATAGCACACAGTAAGAAACACTCAAACGTGGAACACAGAGAGAAGTTCCACCCAACAGAACGCCAACCTCTTCCTCCTGCTATTTAATACTCTTCCCTCTGCCAATCTTGCCCACTGTGATCTTTAATGTTTCTACAACGAACACCTTTTTAACTGTGGCTACAAATTATCTCCCGTACTGCTGCCTCTTGGAACTGGTTAGTTTCTAAAAAGCAGCTAAGGAAAAACTGATAACTAAGCTATCTAAAAGAAAATATATGAGGACCCCCTAGCCAGCTTCCCCTCCGGAAAGCTTGGATCAGTGTTTCCAGCAGAGCGGTCCAGGCCACGTTCCAGTGGCCTTATCATGGCAGGATTCTCTTGGTCATGAACCATAAAAACCATCCAGGTCCCTCATGTCCCCTACAGTGACATGGGGCTAGAACTCAGAAGTCAGCTCATTCCCAAAATGTTCTGCTAATGCACAACACTTTTTCTACTAAAAGTGGTAAGTTTATGATTTAAAAATATAGAGGATGACTTCCAGCTATGATAAAATAGCCCATTTTCTAAGCCTTTTATGCCTACCTCATGCACAACTGGGAATCAAGTTAAAGTATGACGATTTCCAAGGAGAGTAGATGATTTCTTACTATGGGATGCTTTCTTCTCACAGTGTCTCCCCTTCTGAGAATCCCTTCAAATTGTATTCTCATGTACAAAACCTCTGTTCCTGTGTGACACCATCAATTAAAGGTCTATGTCCGAATTACTTCCTACAACCCACCTCTTCTCAAAGTAGCTGTTGTCAGCTTTATTTCATGGATTTTGGGATCCCTAGCAAGAAAAGCAAACCCACATTATATCTACACAATTCTGGTTCATAACCCTATGTCTGTGTGTGGACAGTTATCCTGAAAAACTCAGTATAAAAAGCATTATTAAGTAGTTTTTGCTATTGAACTAAATAAAGACTTAATGGAATAGCTTTGTTAGGAGATAGATGCAGCTGGGAACGGCAAATTTGGGGAGACTTTTTATCCCCATGAAAAGAATACACTAGTTATATCAAGAAATAATAGAAGGGGTGCCTGGGTGGCTCAGTTGGTTAAGTGACTGCCTTCGGTTCAGGTCATGATCCCGGAGACCTGGGATCAAGCCCTGCATCGGGCTCCCTGCTCGGCAAGAAGCCTGCTTCTCCCTCTCTCACTCCCCGTGCTTGTGTTCCCTCTCTAGCTGTGTTTCTTGCGGTCAAATAAATAAAATCTTTAAAAAAAAAAAGAAAGAAATAATAGAAAATGACAATAAATACCATATACTGACAAAACATAATTTCTCAAATGCATATTCCAAGGAAAAACAAGCATCCTTGAAGATAAATCAGTAAAAGAACAGTCAAGGATGTCACCACTTGTGTCTTTTTTTAATATACTAATCAAAGTGGTTGCTTAGCAGCCCAGTGCCAAAAACTATTACAATTGGGGACACAGAGGTGCGAGGTAGCTAGGAAAAATGATAACTAATCTAAGAGTCACTACTCCTTGTTAAAGAGTTATTTATTTAGAATATCTTGCTGTAAAAACCAGAGTAACCCTCAACCTCCACCAAAATCCTACAATGGCTTCCCAATACCCTTAGGACGGAATCTCAAACTATTCTCCCAGCATCCTCCTGACACAAAGGTCTTGATCTAGGCGAATCTCTGCTTATGATCCACCCAACACTACGGATGGACTCCTACCTCCAGGTTTCTCATACGTGGTGGACTTTTGCCATCCACATCTACTTCCCCTCCTCTCAGAAGGAGCAATTCAGTTTTGTTGAAAGAAAGCACTCCTTCTCCACTGGCTATGATTTATTGGTTCCACCCATCAAGGTGCTCTGTGTGGGCATTTTCTCCAAACCGAGCCATCTGTCTGTGGGGGTTGCGGTCTTTGGGGTATTTTTTGTTTTGTTTTTTAAATAATCTCTATGCCCAACATAGAGCTCAAACTCACAACCCTGAGTTCAAGAGCTGCACGCTCCACTGACTGAATCAAAACTGGGCGATTAGGAAATGTGTTCACAGAATTTGAATCTTGAGAAGAAAAAGACTGAAAACGGATGATTCATCCTCCAAGGGGCACTCAACAAATGTAGTTCATCAGTACCTACAGCCAGCAGCCCTGGAGTTGCCCAGTATCTACCCTTCTGACCCCATTTTTCAGGTGTTCCTCAGATCCTATAAGCTCTCCCATGTTCACATGCTTTGTTTTCTAATAAGTTTACTTCCTACTTCAGGGGGATTCAGGGTAGACTTTCTGCTACTTGCAACAAAAGTATCCCAAATCATATTCTTACCCAGATATTCTTATGCCCTGGTACCAAACCCTCAAAATCACTACCCCAATATCACAACCCTCTCTCCTCAAAGCTCTTATAAGTCCTATCATAGGCTCTTATTTTTCACTCACCATGGTTCTCCAAATAAAATACAAAACCGTACTGTTACAGCCCATTGACTTGTGATTTTCCGGCACCAAATCTGCCACCTGAAAGGTAATAAAATTTGTGATGTCCCATTGCTAAGTGCTTACTATGTGTATGGAATGCACCGTGCTAAGTGGCTTCCCATTCACTACTGATTTAATCCCTACAAAACACAGCAGTCTTCCTATCTTTGGTTTCACTTTCCACAGTTGCAGTTGCCTGGGGTCAGCCGAGGTCTGGAGCAGATGAGCCTCCTTCCGATGAACCATGGCAAGTTCAATAGCAGCTTAATGCTATGTCAAGATGCGGGCATCATTA
The DNA here is from genome assembly GCA_004023965.1 of Spilogale gracilis. NCBI lineage: Eukaryota > Metazoa > Chordata > Mammalia > Carnivora > Mephitidae > Spilogale > Spilogale gracilis. The sequence continues at coordinate 55,062 of PITA01009436.1, forward strand.
ACCTCACCTCATCACATCACGCAGGCATTTTACCATCTTACATCATCACGAGATGGGTAATTAGAGGAAGATATGGGAGACCACATTTATGGAACTTGTAATAATTGCTCTATTTTATCATTAGTTCTTACTGTTAATCTCTAACTGGCCATATTTATAAATTACACTTTACCATAGGTGTGTATGTACAGCCAAAAAACATAGGGTTCGATACAACCACAGTTTCCGGTATCCACTAGAAACACAGAGTAAGGTTAGTTTTGGGAATGAAAGCCTGCAGCTAAAAATCTAATCCACTATATTAACTCTCCAAGAGACCCTGAACAAGGAAGGGGCTGACACTCTTAGAACGTTTCCTTAATAAGGGACGCCTGGGTGGCTCAGTTGGTTAAGCTACTGCCTTCGGCTCAGGTCATGATCCCGGAGACCCGGGATCGAGACCAGGGATCGAGTTCCACATTGGGCTCCCTGCTCAGCAGGAAACCTGCTTCTCTCTCTCTCACTCCCCCTGCTTGTGTTTCCTCTCTGGCTGTGTTTCTCTCTGTCAAATAAATAAAATCTTAAAAAAAAAAAAAAAAAGATTTTCTTAATAAAATGGGGAAATATATTTTTTGTACTTATCTCATGAGATCATTTTAAGAGGCAAAAGAAATGTGGAAAAGATTTACCGCCATGACAAGATATTAACAAATATGCCCAGAAGATGCAGAGCAGGCCCACCTGAGCCTAAAGTCAGACACGCCTGTCCAGCAAGCTATAAACTGATAAACTGCAGTGTCATCATAAGTCACCAAAATAGAAAGGAACACGCTACCCATATTTTCAAGCAACCCACCAGACATTATGAAGAATGAATCAACTTTCATTGATTCTGGTCATTTTAAATAATACCAGCCCATGAAATTCAATTCTTCATTAACCGTTTCATATTTCACAACCTGCATTTCACAAAATAAAGCCATTTCAGTGGAAGTGGCATTGTGCCCTGCCCTTCACAAGCAATCCCATGTTTTTACAGTTTCTACAGAGTGGCCTCTAGATACCTAGAGGGTTTTGGAAGATACAAAGAAATGACAGGTTCTAGAGGGAATCCTGTGGTCAAGTAAGTTTGGGAAATGCTATGTTAGGTGAAACAAAATATGTTCCTTGAATACCGTATTGCTCAGAATGTTGAACAAGTTGTGTGGTTCAGATGCCTACACAGGTATAAGAATGCAAAGCATTTCCCAGGCTTACTTGTAAGAGCATCTTATAGGCAAGTGTTCCATGAGAAACACACTGAAAATATGACAGAAGACACTTAATGACAGAAACAGGGAGGCACCTGGATGGTTCCGTTGGCTAAGCAGCCGACTCTTGGTTTCGGCTCCAGGCATGATCTCATGGGTTGTGAGTTAAGCTCCAAATGGGGCTCTGCATTTTAAAGGGAGTCTGCTTGAGATTCTCTCCATCTGCGCCTCCCCCCATTCTCTCTCTCTCTCAAATAATCATATAAATCTTAAAAAAAAAAAAGAGAGAGAGGAGAGACATATGTCATAGGAATTCCTTCAGAACCTATTGCATTTTGAGAAGACAATGTACACAAATATTTGTGTGCAGAAATTCCACTACTGACCTAGTGCCCAGGTTCTGGGTTCTAGTCAAGGAGTCCTAAATCTCTTGAATATTCTTGATAATCTAGAAGACACTCATCTGGGGCCAGAAGGTCATTTCTCTAAAGCTGGAGAGTCAATTAGGAAAGAAAGAAGGATGGAGGGGAGGAAGAGAAGAAAAGAATCACTGGAGTGTCCTTTTTCTACTAATACTGATGAACAACGAATTCACTTTCTTTGTTTCAACAGATTTCCCCTAAGTTTTTGGGTTTGGTTATGTGTTTGTTTGTTTGTTTTAAGATTGAATTTATTTGTTTGTTTGTTTATTTATAATATATAAAAATAAATAAGTAAGTAAGTAAGTAAATAAATAGGAGAGCAAGAGCCGGGGGAGGGGATAGGAGTACAGGGAGAGGAATGAGCCCAGAACTCAACACAGGGCTCAATCTCGCGACCATGAGATCACAACCTAAGTCGCACGCTCTGTTGACTAAGCCAGCCAGGCACCCCAGATTTGGACTTATAATAAAAATCACCTCAGGGTATAATATTAAACCTAGTCAAAGAAAACTCTTCAGAAGACACATCATCTGACTCTATCCACAAGTCAGCAGACACGTATTTAGCAAACATAAATGAGGTAGGGAATTCTACCAACAAAGGCCCTTCTGTGAAAAATGTTGAAAATGAATTGGTAATAAAGTCAACTCACTATTTTATACTGAGCAATGTAAACACCAGCAATGTTTATTTCAAGGCAAAAATCAATGTGAATGTTAATTAATCTGAACCCCCAAAGAACACAACCTGACTAGAATACTTCCTGATTTAATGGTTTCTGGAAGCACAAATTCAAATGCCATCACGGGCCATGCAGAAAAGTTAACTGAGTGAAGCAGGCAGGGCCTAAAATATTAGGGAATTATAGGGACTAAGGGACAATCTGAGAGTATAAACCAACCTCAAGGCACTCAGGCTCAGTTCATTTAAAACACAGCACTCTCCCTTCCCCTTCTAAACCAAACAAAACAGGTGCAGTCCAAATTCAGCTCACAGGCTGCCAGTTGGAGCCCTCTGGGAGAGCCACCATCCAGGATCTGAACCTAGTCTTCTACACATGCCTGAGGGGCACATAAAAATTTACAAATCACCAAGTTGAGAATAATGTCAACCCAGATGCTTCAAATAAACTTGCTTACAGTGGATGAAATCCAGGTGTATGTACAAATGTTATTAAGCTTTCGGTACTGTACAAGTGAGCCGAATGACTTACAGGGAAGTAACCTACTGAGTGACCTTGGACGAGGTATGCCACCCATCTAGGCCTCAGTTTCTCTCACCTATAAAATGAAGATGATAATACCAGCCCCTTGGGCAGTACATTTATAACATTCTTACCATATAGCAGGCACTCAGTAACATGGGAGTTAATTTTTATTGCCACGTATATTTTGGTAATTATTTTAAGTGGGGTTTAGAACAACTTAGGCGAGGAGGGAGTGAATGTCACAGGCAAACTGTTAGGTAAATGATACTGCTCAGGCCTTGGATGATGCTCCTACGTGTGAGACCCCTCTCAGGCACTTTCCAGAAGCCACGTAAAGATCCTGGTGCCATCTCATGGAAATGCTCAGAGCACAGAGGAGACCAAAGAACCAAGAAACAAAAAGACTGGTATCATTCAAGTGTGAACAACAGCTTGTGTACATTTAGCATTAGTTCTGTTAAATACTTTTAAACACTCAAGAGAGCAAATCCAAACACACGGAATGCTAATACACAGCTCCCTGGCAAACCCCTCCTAGTGCCCAGTCACTAGCCCTCCACAATTCACTATTAATGTTACTATTATGTTACCATTAATGTTAATGTTAAATGTTACTATTCTCACCTCCTCTTCCAGCAGATGATCTTCATACGTGCCTTTTTTTAGGCACTGAATGCTCTCCCATACAAAACATTTAAATTCTAAATTGTTGGGTCGTTTTTCTTTTCTTTTCTTTTTTTTTTTTTTAATCCCTGAAGAAACTGGGCTGGGAAGAGGAAAAATGATGAAGTAATAACACACAGGTGCTTCCTACCTAATTAAATGAGAAGTTTACAGCTGCTCTGGTGGTGAATCATCCCTGTGGGTTATCCACGTGTATCCTTCAAGTGGCACGTAGCTCCATCAAGAGCCATATTCCATATGCTTTCCTGAAAACTGCCTTCTCTTAGTTTGGTAAAATGATGACTATCAGGTAACTAATGGTATTTTCTGCTTCCTGGCTTTCCTCCCTATGGACATCCCAGTCCATTTGTGTTTCTTTAATTCTAAAAATAATTAAGTAACCTTGAAGCAAGAGGCCCAAAGTTTAGTAAATCATGCTTTGATTTATACTGAATCCAAGTATAGTGTCAGTAGAAAAAAAGCTAGATGCAAAATCGTGTCCAATGTTACCATTTGTGTCCTACGTATACATCCATGAATTTCACACACTCACCACTCCCTCCCTGCCTCTAGGAAAGCCCAGGCTGACGATGAGGGGAAGCCAGCCCAAATACTCTTCATTGTAGACCTTTGGAAAATTTTACATTTAATGAATATATTAATAGTCCTAAGAATTTACCTTTGGTTTTTTAAAATTTATTTGGACTGCCAGGTGTTTCCTTACACTTCAAATTACTAATGTCAAAAGTGTTTAACCTGTTTGAATTTCTTTTCTTTTTCCAAGAAAGAGAACATGCATGCACACAGGAGAGGGGGAGAGGGAGAGAATCCTAACCAGGCTTCACACCCAGCACAGAACTCAATGTGGGGCTCAATCTCATGAGATCATGACGTGACCCGAAATCAACAGTCAGACTCTTAACTGACTGAGACATTTTATTTTACTTTATTTTATTTATTTGTTTATTTGTTTATTTGTTTCTTTATTTTCTTTCTTTCTTCCTTTCTTTCTTTCTTTCTTTTTCTTTCTTTCTTGTGGGAAAGGAAGTGGTACAATCTCCTTAGAAGACAGTTTGGCAATTTCTTACAAAGCTAAACTTTAGTCTTAACATACAATCACACTCCCTAGTATTTACCCAAAGGAGCTGAAAAACTTAATATCTACACAAAACCTGTACACAGTTTATTCATAACTGCAAAAACTCAGAAGCAACCAAGATGGCAACTGAATTTAAATTTAAGGGGGGGGGGGAGTGCTGGGTGGTTTAGTCAGTTAACCAGTGTCTTCCTTTGGCTCATGTCCTGATCTCCCTCTCCCTACTCAGCGGGGAGCCCACTTCTCCCTCTCCTTATGCCTCCTCCCCGCTGCTTGTGCTTTGTCTTTCTCTCTCTTTCAAAAAAATAAAGAAAATCTTAGAAAGAAAGAAAGAAAGAAAGATCTAGTTCCACAACATTCTTCAACTGATCTCTTTTAGTAACAATGAGTTGTTTCATCCCATTGCTTAGTGGCTAAACATGTCAGTTTAAAATTAATGCTAGCTTAAAATCAGAATATTTAAAATATTCTTCTCCTTTTCAAGTTTCCCACTAACAAACAAATGCAAGATAAGGAGAATGCTTATTAAAAATCTTTAAGAGTTAAACTGCATCCCAGAGAGATTTATTTTTATTAAAGAAGGCTAGTATCTTCATTTTAAAAAAATAAAACAAAACGAAACGAAATGAAAACTAGGTGAAAGGCTATAAGATGTGAGTGCCTTATCATTCTGGCAGACCATATAGTGTGTCTACTGGGGAACACTGCATGAAATCAGGTAATTCAGTAAACATTGGTTTGAGAAGACTGTCAGTTTTCATGACCATTGCGCTCAACAAAATTTTGTCAGCTTTTCCTTTGGAGAAGAGTAAATTAATACTGTTGAATTTGAAATTACTTTTTTTTTTTCCATCCAGGAGATGAAATGCTGACTTCTCATTCTGAAATTATATATGTAAGAACAACTTGACTTTCCATTTCTTAACCCCCAGAATGCTTACACAAGAGAAGGCATCAGGGAGGAAACTGGATATGTTCTCAGTCATATTCTCTCTCTCTCTCCCCACATCTCAGCCTCCTTCTCTCAATCTCCATTCCCCCACCCTCTCTCATTATGTCAAACTAGAAAAAGGTGATTTTCTTCCATCTGAGGCTTTGTTAACAATGACAACTTAGTACCGCCCATTTTCCTCATATACACTTTAGCCTCTCCCTAATACCCAGCCACTCTTCTGTATATAAAAGTTCTGTTTTTAGTCAAATATCCCCAGACCTGCAATCACTTGGCCCCTTTAACTTTTCTCAGTCATAACCCATTGGTCATTAACTTAGGATTCCTGGAAACTCAGGAATAAAAAAGATTAAGGTCCAACTTTTCATCCAACATGAGTCAACTTACAACTTGTGCTTGGAAATGACCAACCCTAGGCTTGAAGAGAGCACAGATGTCAACGAATGAAACACCCTTCTGAGTGGTCACATCTTATTTTAGGGAGCTTCACAAGTCACCAATTGCTCCTGTAGTTCTGTTCACATCTCTTTGGGCCACAGAAAATAAAGGGAACTTCATTTCCACCTATTAGCCCTTCCCCCATTTAAAGAGTTGGTCTCCACCTCCATTCTGCTATTTTAATTTATTTCAACTAAATACCCCAGGCTGTGTCCTCACTTTCACTAAGACTTCTATGACTGAAATTAAAGACACAATGATATTCAAGAACAAGTGGCTTTACAATTACCTTCCTTTTAGTTTTAACCAGTGCGGAACAAAACATATGGGATCGTCAATCAAATTCTGTCACATACAAACACTGTATGAATTTCTAATCCTAAGCCATGTCTTTTTAAGGCTCCAATACATGGTAAAGATCAGATAAAGCCTCATCTCTCCTCTCTTGGAATCAATCACCTCAAGGCATTCCATATTTATAAACTTCATTCTCTCCTGAGGCCTAAAAAATATTTTTCAAAACAATTACACGATAATTAAATTTAGCCCATTTTGTCCCTTCTCAAAAAGATTCTTAACATTTATTCAATTTCACATTTCAGAAGAAAATGAAAATTAACTAAATTGAATTATCCCTCATGATTATTTATACATGGGTTTTAATTTATATTGCAACATTTACATTTGCTAAGTACAAAATGGAACTAGGTTGCAATTTTACACTTATAATCTACTCCACTGCCAAACTACGTTCAGCTCAAATTATAAGTGCATAGAAAATGCAAACATGTGATTTTGACTTTTATTACCATTTCAACCCACTACGGAAATTATTTAACATGGTTTTGCCAAGTTGGAAGAACACTGCTACATAATATTTAAGCCAATGTGCAATCAAAAAAGCAAATCTGATTTGAAAAGAATTTTCTTAATTCAATCTGCTTCAACACTGACTTATATGTTTCTTAAAAACTTGACCACTATATTGGAGTAATCATCAATTAATACCAAGGCTCTTACTTCTCTTGTAATCCATTGATCATTTTGCCCAAAGAAGAATCAATCAAAATGACTGATCATTGGCTGCAGACTAGTAATAAAAATTAAAGAAGTATCATAAATAAGTGAGTGAGTAAATAAATAAATAAATAAATAAATAAATAAATAAATACCAAAGAAAATCAGAATTGATTTGGATTATCAGTAAAAAGAAATTTAGAAATATTTTAGGTTCTGGTTAATGCACTCAATAATGAGTGCATTAAATGCTTTTACTATGTATCTCATTTAATCCTGAAAATCTTCTAGAGTACAGGTACTGAACTAGATCTGTTTTATAGAAAACGAGACTCTAAGAGATGACATGACATACACAAAGAGCAGTGGAGTGTAGACCTAACCCACAGACTAGCAGCCTAACAGTTGAGCCCTCATGTACTGGGTTAAAGAGTGCCCCCATCCTCCCAAAATTCACATCCACCTGAGCCCCAGGTAACTTATTTAGAGACAGAATCTTTGTAAGTATTACTACTTAAGCTGAGGTCCTACTGGATTAGGGTGGGCCCTTCCATCCGTGAAAGAAGAGAGAGAACACTCTGATACATAGGGCAAAGACAGCCACATGAAGAGGGAGGCAGAATGTGGAATGGGGGTCTACACATAGGGAACAGCAGGGAATGCCAGCAACCAAGGAAGAGACAAGAAAGAGCTCATACCCAGAGCCTTGAAAGGAAGCATAGCTCCATAGACAGAGCTTAAGACTTCTAGTTTCTGGAACTATGTGAGAATACATTTCTCTTGTTTTAAGTCCCACACTTTGTGGTACTTTTGTTGTGGTAGCCCTCGGAAACCAATACACCTGGGAAGAGAATTTTTAATGGTTCAACACAGTATCGCATCCCAAAGACAATCTGTGAACAGAGAGAAAGTAATGGGAACTAGCAAGTCAGAAGACTACCAGGTTAACATCACAGACCGACCACTGGTGTATTTCTGGCCCCTCCCCACAGTCATTGGAAGCCCCAGCTTGCAGCTATGTCTATGGTGAGTTCTCACAGCATTGCAGATAATGGGAAAAGATAACATTTTTTCTTGATAGCAGGAACATCTGGTTATCCATACTTATTTATACATGGGTTTTAATTTATATTGCAACATTTACATTTACTAAAATCTCTTGTACACAAGAGATTCACAACAGAAGAGATCTGCAAAATACATTCTCCCTAAGACCTGAGAAGTACTTAAATAAAACTTGATTATTCCATACCAATCTGCAAGTTTGATTCTAAGATCCCAGATTCATAAGACTTAGGCAAAAGATTTCTAATTCTTCCATGTAAGCTCTAAGTTTGCTTTATCCTTCCATTTGCAGTCATCCACCTATCCATGCACACCAACTGTTATTTAAGCCTGTATCATTCAATAAACACCATAAACAACAAACATCATAAAGAGCCTACTGGGGAGGGGGGGGTGCTTGGGTGGCTCAGTCGTTCAGCATCTGCCTTTGGCATTGGTCATGATCCTGGAGTTCCGGGATGGAGCCCCGCATCAGGCTCCCTGCTCGGCAGGAAGCCTGCTTCTCCCTCTTTCAATCCCCCTGCTTATGTTCCCTGTCTAGCCATCCTTCTCTCTCTCAAATAAATAAAATCTTAAAAGAGAGAGAGAGAGAGAGAGAGAGAGAGAGAGAGAGCCCACTAGGTATTTGGCATTTTGCTCATTCTTAGAGATACTATAGTAAATAAGACAAATCCCATCCCTTTGAGAGTTTATCCTTTAGCAAGAATGGGAGACACTCAACAAGTCATTTTAAGGGTGATGAGAATTACCAAGAAGACATGAGTTTTTAAAGAATTAGAATCAGGGGCGCCTGGGTGGCTCAGTGGGTTAAAGCCTCTGCCTTGGGCTCAGGTCATGATCTCAGGGTCCTGGGATCAAGGCCTGCATTGGGCTCTCTGCTCAGCAGGGAGCCTGCTTCCTCCTCTCTCTGCCTGCCTCTCTACCTACTTGTGATCTCTCTCCATCAAATAAATAAATAAAATTGGGGGAAAAAAATTTAAAAAAAAGAATTAGAATCAGCTGTTCCAGGGAGCAGATGCAGTAATTTACCCAAAAGGATTTCATCTCTTGTGCAATACTGAAAAAATTCAAAGAAATATATAAATAATTGAAGCAAAGACCATCTGTAAAAAATGCCATTTTGGCTCTTTACCAACTGATGTGCATTTAAAACCTTGATGAAAAATGTAACTTTTTTCATTCTTTTAACTTCGGGAGGATTTCAATGGTTTATTAATCAGATGCTCTATCACTTCACTCAAGTGGGATCACAGGCCCTATTCAAACTTGTCTTCCCTTTCCACAAACCAAGTTCTTGCCTTTAAGAGAACTTAGTAAAATGCTCCAATGAAGAAGGGTCTGTGCAGAAAGCAGATCCGTTCTCCACATTGATGACACTGTGATATTGGAAAATTAAACCTCTCACATCAAGCTATATGAGTCTCGCTTCCAGAATTTCTAGTATCAAATCAAGCAAGAATATCACAGGGAGGCAAATCTATATATCATGGGGATGCTCAGAGAAGCCATCATTTCCAGAGCAGAAGCCAAAGTGAGGCCATCCTATCTCCAAATTATCTACCTGTGAGTCAGTTTTGCTCAGCGTGCAGGAACAGGTCCCCACTGCTCCAAACACGCGAGGCACACCTCCAACCGCCTCTGGTCAGATGAGCTTATGAAACTCCACAAACGACACGTCAAGATTCAATTTCTACATCTATTAAATAAGAATAAATAAACATGGGGACCGTCCCAAGGATTTACAAGCAAATACATGTAAAGTGCTCAGACCCATGCCAGGCATATAGTAAGTGCTACATAAAAGTTAACAGCCGCTATTTTTGTTTTCATTTCTGGAGCATCATAATAGATTTCCATACATAAAACCCACTGAGAAGACAGGCAGATAGATTAATATGTCCAGCTTTATGTATTCCAGTCTTTCCCAAACGTATCTGGCCACTGGATTCTTTTATCTCCCCATAAAACATTTCCTTTCACTAGGGGAGCTTCAGCCCTGTCGAGCTCGCCATGGGATACGGTGCTCTGAGCCACTGTCTCGGCCTTGTTTATTTCCATGGCTCATCCAGTAAGCCAGAAGGAGACTTTATTTATATTTTAACCATGAAACGGGAGAAGAAGAAAAGGCAGACATATATGGAAGCTACCTTGACATTACAATTCATCAGTTGACGAACCGGAAATTTAATTCCAAAGTAATAAAAGCCCTCAGTCCAGGTGGTGTTTTTACGTGTTATTTATACATAAGAAATGGGCTGAAAGGTCAAGTGCAATGACAATAAAGGGCACCTTGCCCGGACTCTGTGTAAAAAAAACTCACCTTGACCCCGCAAGGATAATTATAAACCACCCAGGGCAGTGAAAACATAATGCCCCAACGCAGAGCTGAAAGAAAAACAGTGGGAAATTTATTCATAAAATTACCACAACACAGTTTCTTTCTTTTTCCAGTGACATAACCTAGAACATTATGTAAAACATCTTTAACAACCAGGACATATTGGTTAGACTAATAGTGACAAAGTACCATGATGTCTGAAAGAAATAAAAATAGCTCACACTTACATAGTCTTAACTATCCTTCACGTAGTTACACAATTACCCTTTGAAGGAAATACTACTTTCATTTTTTTTTTAAGATTTAATTTAATTTATTTATTTCACAGGGAGAAACACGGCGAGAGAGGGAACACAAGTAGGCAGAGTGAGAGAGGGAGAAGCTGGCTTCCCGCTGAAAAGGGAGCCTGATGCAGGGCTCGATTCCCAGATTCCAGGATCATGACCTACACTGAAGGCAGATGCTTAATGAATGAGCCACTGAGGCACCCCAGGAAATACTACTTTTAAAAAAAGATTTTTCTATTTAAATAATTGCTATACCCACCATGGGGCTCAAACTCAAGACCTCGGGATGAAGAATCACATTTTGCACCAACTGAGCCAACCAGACACCCCAAAACTTTTTTTAAATAAGCTATGCCCAAGATGGGGCTTGAACTCTCAACCCCAAGACCAAGAGTCTTATGCTCTACAGACCAAGCCAGCCGGGCACCCCAAGATAAATACTTTTATACCCATTTTTTAGATGAACAAATCAAGGCACCAAACATTAAGTCCCTTCCCCAAGATCACACAACTAGTAAAAGAAGCATTCAAATCAAGAGTTTGGCTCCAGAGGTCTTAACCGCTATTCACACACATGATTACGATGAGGTACTTTCAGGTTTTAAAAAGTTGTTACTTATTTTATGACCTGAACTCTTAAAAGGATTTATGTCTACTTCTGACCCTGCAGAATTATTTAGATAAATATTAACCAAACCTCAGACATTCAAGAACCACCTTCAGAATGTGTCATACTTGAAAACCACCTGTTATTTATTTCATATATTTTAAATAAAAACATTATTTAACCTCCAGATTTTATTTAAAAGGAAATTTTATTTCATTATTATAAGAGGAAAATCAGTATCATCTACTCTGAGTAAAAGGAAGCCCTACAGAGAAATATAATGTCAATATAATGTTATTAATTTCTAGCTAAAAAATGTCATGTGCAAGAGGTCCAAGACTTAAGTTCTCTCTCACTTTCTCTTTTCTGAAAAGGTAGATTAGCAACTGCTAAAAGATAGTAAAGGCTCACTGGCACCAAAATGAGACTGCCTCAACATAATCACACCCACAGAGACTGAATTGTACGTGGGAGTGACCACATTACCTTAATATTAATGGCCAGTTAGTGCTGATCTCCTCATGTATCAAGGGTGGTCCCACACTTGGGGGGGGCGGGTGGGAAGGGAATGCTTCAAAGAGCATTAAGAACTAAAGAGGTCACAAATACAGATTTATTTGCTAATAAATCAAGTTGCCTCTATACGTTCTCCACATAACGAGAAACCACAGAGATAAATGTAAAATACTGCTTCTAGATTCAATCAATCAATGGTAAAATGATATGCTGAGGGAAATCTGGCCTGGCTGGCAGGTGTTCCTGCAGAAAGGGACTTGTGGTTTAGGCATGGCCACCAAAACAACCCCAGCCAAGAATGTGACACCGGTCCAAGAAGAGGGAAGGATCTTAGACTGCAATTGTGACTTGTTAGGGACCAAATCCAGGGAAGAAAGGGAGCCATGTCTGCACCGTGAACCAGTAAGACCACACCTGGAGCTCAGGAAACACTATGGAACCCAGCATGTTCTTCCCACTACAGGCCATCGGCAGTGGTGAAAGGTCTGAAAATTAAGCCACTGGAGGAATATTACCACCCTATTTAAAAACACGACCAAGTCACTCCAGTATACATAACACCCCGTACACCATTCGACTTTTTTTCCATAGCGTTTTCACCTCCTAGCATACAACGATCATTGTTTTTACATGAATTCATTGTCTCTCTCTCTCTCTCTCCCCCCACAGGAACAAAGATATTTTACTATTTTGATCACTGATCAAATGGCACAGAACAGTGTCGGACCCATAACAGGTGCTTACTGAATCTTTTCATAAGAACTGTGGATGCTCAGGCGCCTGGATGGCTCAGTGGGTTAAAGCCTCTGCTTTCCTCTCAGGTCATGATCTCAGGGTCCTGGTCCTCTCTGCTCAGCAGGGAGCCTGCTTCCTCCTCTCTCTCTGCCTGCCTCTCTGCCTACTTGTGATCTCTCTCTCTGTCAAATAAATAAATAAAATCTTTAAAAAAAAAAAAAAAAAGAACTGTGGATGCTTACAACCAGGAAAGAGAAAGCTTTGATGAAATGCAATGCACTTTTTAAACGTTCGAATGATTATTTATATCTCACAGCGATAAAAAGGGCAGATTCTGGAAAGGAAGAAACGGGTTTGAATGTCAGACCTGCCACGGATAAGCAGCTACACTCTGAGTATTTAGATGACCTCAATTTTCACAGAGATACCTAAAGAGACTGAGAACCCAGGCATTTGAGACTAGAGATTATATTACAATGTGAGGGTGACAGGGCTAGTTCCCAGGATTACTGTAGACTGAAGAAAGACAATGTGTGTAAAAGAGCTTTTAAAACTGCTGATTTCAATGCCCCATTATCCATCCTCATTTATGGTTATTAGACTCTCAGTCACAACACTTACTACGCATGGAACTCATTGATGGTAGGAGCCACAAGTACTAACACTGAAGAGCCAGCTGGGTACAACTTTCCCCAGATCTGTGTTCAGCGCCTTGACATTAGTCACTTCCTATTGGCCCTGGTGGGAGTATTTACACAATGGAAATTGTCAAACTATAACTTAGTGATCCCTGCCCAGAGCAGGTTAACCATTAACCAGCACAATCTGGATTACACTCGAGAACAGAATTAAGAGCAACAGCATGTAAGGACAAACTTAAGAAGTGAGACAGTTCTTTGTTTGGGAACCATGGCATGAGTAAACAGAAACTGGACAGCATCAAAGGTCATAATCAATGCACTTGTTTTCCCCCTGGACACTGAGGGCGGGAATCCCAACTGGCCACATCTCCCCTCTCCCAAGCCGGCCACTGTAGAAATCCTGCTACATACGGTGACATTCCATTGTTTCCCTCAACACTTGTGACTCTTAAATTCTAGAACACACATTAAACTACATGAGACCAAATCGCCACGGTTCTGATCACTAGAGAAAATGGGTCACTACTTTCTTTTAAGTACGACAAGGGTAGCTGCTCCTTCTAAAACCTACCTTTCAAATGAAAATGCAACGATGGTAGCTATCTCACCTAAGGAAAACCAGGCTTTGCAGCGAGTTCTTATCATTCCAGCCTCCAGGCAAAACAGCGAAATCAGTTTGTTCTTCAAAAGGATCCTGAAAATGACTGAGACAGCTTTAATTAACGATGTAATTAGCATGAGTTTTTGGGGATACGAAGATAAGGGGTGGGTGGGACATGGGTTATCACTGCTGTCTCTCAATATAGTCAATGGAAAAAAAAGTCTCTGATAGTGAATCTATTAGTGAGGCATCGCCCTCCAAGCTCTCTTATACTTTGTTCATCTTTCTCCTCAATGTAACCAACAATTCATTTCATGCAGAATCTTCTCCCAAACTGACAAAAACCCAGCCACCACACAGAGAACATGGATGGAACCATAATATTTTTATCAAGAATTCAATGTAACCCACATAGGATACTGGATCATTCTACCTCAAATAATGGATACCTTTCCATGCTACAAATACAAAGGTGAAAACATAAAGCAAATCATCACAAACAAGATACCACAAACCACAACCCAACCAGGAAGCCTCAGAACAAACCATCTCAAAGGCAGTAACTTAAAATGAGAAGCTGGATGCACCAAAAGGCTATAAAATGGGAGGAGAGCTGGGTCAGATCCTAGGTTCCAGTTCATTCTTTGAGGTACTAATGAATAGCTACTGACTTTGGCCAAGCAATTAGACAAGTGGCTGTTATCCTTCCATCAACAGAAGGGGAAAATACTTCCTTGTGTACTTCACACTTATCCTAGAAGAGCAAATCACTTAAAAAATGACAATGTGAGCTCTTTAAAAACAAACTCTGAGGAACAAAAAAGTGTATACAGTACCTGAATCAAACAGAAACATCAGGTTTTCCCAACTGCATTTCGGTCTTCCCCGTTAGCTTCTCTGAGTCACACAGACTCAAGAGTATTTATCAAAAAGACCACTTGCATTCTTGGTTTCTCTTTGACCTCAGGTTACGTTACAGGGTAAAACACAGGTGATACATTTTTCCTCAGGTCATATAAAAATCTGCCATTACATGTAGATTTGAACCCAATTCTGCATTGGACACAGTGAAAATCCCCACTTACATTTTCTTAGAATTTATTTTTCACTGCACTATAACTAGAGTAGGTATATATACTCTCAAGAAAAGCCTTATGACAGTAATTAAGCTGTACTTTAAAACACATTCTTGGGCACCTGGGTGGCTCAGTTGGTAAAGCAACAGCCTTTGGCTCAGGTTATGATCCTGGAGTCTCAGGACTGAGTCCGCATCAGGTTCATTGAGGAGTGTGCTTCTCCCTCTGACCCTCCCCCACTCTCGCATGCATTCTCTCTCTCAAATAAATAATAAATTGTTAAAAAAAAATTTTAACAAAACACATTCTCAATGGAATAGCACCACATATAAAAATACTTCATTAAAACTTGAAGTGGCCAAATATTCCAAGAAAATAAACAAGGGATAAATCAAGAGATTGAGAAGCCAACCACTTGAGAATAGAAAGAAACCTCATTCAATTATCTTTTTGTTGACATAATCCATCACAAACATTTCAAAAGATCTCACTAAACTAAGCTAAGAGCACCTCCAACTTTTAATCTCATTGGTACATCTTTTTTTCTTTTTCTTTTCCTTTTTTTTTTTGCCAATTTTCTCTTCCCTCTTTTCCTTTTTTAAGATTTTATTTATTTGACAGAGAAAAACAAAGCTAGAGAGGGAACACAAGCAAGGAGAGTGAGAGAGGGAGAAGCAGGCTTCCCGCCAAGCAGGGAGCCCGATGTGGGGCTTGATCCCAGGACTCTGGGATCATGACCTGAGTTGAACACAGACACTTAACAACTGAGCCACCCAGGAGCCCACTCTTCCTTCTTTCTTCAAAGAGCTCAAAACCCTTGTTGGATACCTGTAGATTACACTGTATTCCAATGACTTCATTATATTGTTCAAGGAAGTATTTCACACATCCTGACCTTAATTTGTATGTGGCAAATAAAAACATCAGAATTGCCACTTGTATTCAGCCCAAATTCCAAGACAATGCTTGAGTTTACACTGACCAGAAGATGGACATTTCTTCTTACTTCTTCTAGTCTTTCAAATGCATATTTACAGGTGTTGATTTGGAATAGTCATGAACAATGACTTTCTTTATAGATGTCAAAAATATAGGGACCAAGGACAGACTGCCCCAAGATGGGTCACCTTGGCATGAAGACTGAGTTTAAAAAAAATAAATAAATAAAATAAAATCAAACCCCAGCAGATTCAGGAAAAGCTTTTTACCTCCTCCCTCAACTGCCTAAAAAAGAATTTAGATAATCTGCTCCCGGAAGAGAGCTATCACCATAGATAATTGCATCTTACTAAGAATTAGGGATGGTAGACAGGGAGGAAGCAAACAAGGCCTCTTTAATCAAAATCCTCTATATCCCCCTGTTTCTGAGTGGCCCATAAACATCTGTTTACCAAACATTGACTCTTTTTCATCTACCCATGAATTGCATTCACTCCCTTTGAAGTTCCCTAACAGACCCCTACCCCCTTCTCCTTAGGTCAGAATGACATTTTTACCTCATTATGACTGACTGTCTTTAGAGTTTCCATGTCTGTGTGGATTCCCCATATGGGCACACACTATTAAATTTGATTTTTCTCCTGTGAATCTGTCTCATGTCAATCTGACTCTCAGTCCGGCTAGCAAGACCTTGAGGGGCAAGGTACTCTTGCTCCCTGACAGTGCATTACCAATATAATGTCTGATATTGCCTTTTAGTATGTATAATAAGGTACTACTTTACCCGAAAACACTAAAGCTCTTGATAGTAAAATTTATAAACCAGGATCTAAGTGGGAATAAGGGAGAGAAAGAAAATCACATTCATAGTTTTATTATCAATGGCTGCTTTGTAAAATAAGAGGTTCAGGATTTGCTGCCTCATAAAGCTAAGATAATACATTATGTTCTCTAAAAACGGGTTCTCCCCGATGGTAGTGCACACCTTGGAAGTATCTCCTTCTTCAGAACCTAATCTTCTCCTTCAGCATCTTCCTCTGCAGACATAGACCAACTAGGCAGGAGTGTGCTCCTAGCATCCCCGTAGTCCCTCCCCGCCGGCGAGAGCTTATTGGCTCAAGAATGGACATCTGAGTGAGGTTCTACCAATCAAATTCTCTACCAATCAACAAAGAGCCTCCATGTGACTAAAACTGTACATTGATAAATTAGAGAGATGTGGGGCTCCTGAATACCACCTTGACAATGGAAAAATCAGATTATCTGCAGAAGAAGCCATTCAAAGCAAGGAAGAGATGAAGTGTCATTCTCGCAACTTTTCTACTCCAGTTCCAGACCCTTCCTGAGGCCCTATTCCCATCTTACCCTGGGGTTTCAGGAGACATTCCTTTTTCGATAGAACAAATTCTCTTTCCTGCTGTGCTACCTGTTACTTGCAACCAAGTAACCTGATCCATAAGTAAGTTTAGGTAAAGCATGGGGCCATATTATTCTATATACCAGTCATCATTTAAAATTTCTATCTTTTCAATATTTTAATATTCTGAGGTATGGATGATATGAAGATGGTAAAATCACACCTGCCTCTATGTAGCACCTAACTATTCCCCTGAAAACTGGGCACCCAGAAAAGGTTAGCATCTCTCGGTACTAGTTATAGTGTATAAATAAGTATGCCTGTAAGTGGGTCATCCACGGCTAAACTCAGTCACTGCAGTCACAAACACCATGTTCATTTCCTGGAGTCCAGAGAGAATGCAAAATGGTTGATATGTAAGTTCTCCTCTTCTGGGTAACAAATAACTCCCAAGCGTAAAAGCCTCAAACAACAATAAGCATTTCCGATCTCTCAGGTTTCTGTGGGTCAAGAATTTGGAAGCAATTTAGTGAGGTGGTTCTAGCTTGCAGTCTGTCAACTGGTTGCAGGTTGGACTGAGTCTAGAGGATGGGCTTCTAAGACGCTTCCTCATATGGCTGTTGGCAAGAGATCTAGGTTCCCCACCAGGTGGCCCATTCCAG
Source organism: Spilogale gracilis (assembly GCA_004023965.1). Classification (NCBI taxonomy): domain Eukaryota; kingdom Metazoa; phylum Chordata; class Mammalia; order Carnivora; family Mephitidae; genus Spilogale; species Spilogale gracilis. Next base: position 72,911 of record PITA01009436.1, read on the forward strand.
AAGGCTGCCTGTGTATCCTAATATAGCAGCTGGCTTACCCCAGAGAAAGTACTCAAAAAAGGCAAAGTGAGGGCACATGGGTGCTTCAGTCAGTTAAGAGAATGACTCTTGACTTCAGCTCAGGTCTTGATTTCAGGGTGATGAGTTTAAGCCCCACTAAATAAATAAATAAATGGCAAAGCAAAAGCCCCTATGTCCCTTAAGACCTACCTTTGGGAGTGACACACTGTCACTTCTACAAAATCCTATTGGCTCAAATGTCACTCCTACTTGGTGTGAGAGGGCACTACTATGAGGACATGGATACAAGGAGGTGATAATTATTGAGTTAGGGAGGGCGTCTAGAAAAAAGGCTACCATGACAGGTTATAAAGAATATATACACATTGAAACTCTTAAATTAATATGAAATATAGTGCTTGGAATAAGGGAAGAAAGGAGGAAGATGTCTTGGATGAGCCTGTGTTTATTACTTATGATCGTGAAGAAAATCAATGGGGTATAAGACATGTTCCTATTCCTTCCAAGAATTGAGTCTAGGCAAGTAGCTGAGACTTGCATGTGGAATAATTAGAAAGCAATGAGGGTGACAATCTGATTCTAAATGTAATACAGGTTGAGAAAGGGAAGAAGCAATAGGGTGGATGAATTAAGCAAAGGTATTGCTCCACTCTACAAAGGCGTAGCTTAAGTTAGTATCTTTTCTATTCTTTTTTTTTTTCTTATTTTTTGAGAGAGAGAGAACAAGAGCAAGAGTACACCGCCACACAGGAGCAAGGGGAGGGGAGAGCTGGGGGAGAAAGAATCTTAAGCAGGCTCCATAACCAGCACGGAGCCCAAAGCAGGGTTTGATGTCACAGCCATGAGGTCATGACCTGAGCCAAAATCAAGAGTCAGCCACATAACAGATTGTGCCTCCCAGATTCCCTTAAGTTAGCATCTTTAGCCAATGACTTTATAGACAACAGGTAGGACCTCTTCTAAATGTTCACTTGATGTTAAGCAAGTGATTTATCAGGTCTCATGGATCACTAAGTATAAGAAAGAGGCTTGCAACCTCTTTCAAGGTTGAGCTTCTGACTCTTGATTTCCACTTGGGTGGTGATCTCAGAGTCAGGTCATGATTTCAGCGCCATGGAAATGAGCCCCTCCTCCTCCACTCTACCTCCCCCCACCAGCTGTGCTCAAAGCAGGGTCTGCCTGCCCCCCTTCCTCTGTTCCACTCCCTGCTCCTGCGCTCACAGCTCTCCTGGCTCTCTCAAATAAAAAAAAATACTTAAAAAAAAAAAAAAAAAGATTGCAACTTAATTATATAACCAAGTCCCTCTTCTTGTGGGCTAGTTTTTTTTTTTTGTTTTTTTTTTTTAAGATTTTATTTACTTATTTGAGGCAGGAAGTAGAGAGGGAGAGGGAGAAGCAGACTTCCAACTGAGCAGGGAGCCCGATACGGGGCTCGATCCCAGGACCCTGAGATCATGACCTGAGCCAATGCAGACACTTAATGGACTGAGCCACACCCCGATGCCCCTTGGGCTCCTTTCCTGATGCCAGATTGATGGGCTGAGAAAACAGATTTTTTTAAAAAAAGGAAGTCAGGGGTATCCCCATGGGTAACATCAAAATTATCCTGTGAGCAAACACCGATAAGCAATCTGCACCAATCTGATCTGCGTTCTACGAGTATTTATGTAACACCCGCTATTATAAGCTAGTCACTGTGCTGGCTACTAGACACATGGTGAGAACAAGACAACTACCAGTCCTGCCGCCTACAGTGTTTATCAGGAAAGAGGGGGAAAATGTTTTTTAAATTCTCGTAGAGAATTTTTAAATTCTCATGGTAAATGCTACTATGACAAGGAAAGCAAAGGGAACTATTAGATCACAGAAAAGATATTTCCCTAAATCTAGGAAATGGGCAAAGAAGGATACCCTGATTAAATGACAGTGAAACTAAAATGTGAAGAATGTGTAGGAGTTAGCTGGAAAAGAAATAGGCAAAAACGAATATTCTAGGTAGAGACAAATACATGCTTTCAGGCCATAAGCTAGAGAGCAATATGGGTTTAAATGAAATTTAAGAGTTCAGTTGAACTGAGTGAAACTGAAAGACTTTAGGGACTAGAACGTACAGTGAAAGGGAGCAAGTGGAAATAGGCCTGAGGAATGTTTTGGCCAACTGAATTCCGGGCAGCAAATCCCAGCAAGGGGTGGAGTCTGTTTTCTCACCCTTTGAATTCTGGCTGGCCTGGCACATGCTTTGGAACCAATTAAAGATGGTGACAGTGACCTCTACATCTTGGGCATCAAGAGAACTTGCCTGTCCACCTTTGCTCTTTTGAAATGCCACCCTAAACCACCAGATATGGAAGCCAAACTAGCCGAATGGAGGACAAGAGCCCATGTGGAAGAAAACCAACATGCCCCAGTGGACAGCCAAAACCAAAGGTCAGACACATAAGGGAGACCAACGTGAACCTTCCAACCCAGTCACCCTACCAGCTGGACACAACAGATGAGGGAGCACACGTGAGACCACTCCTAGAATTATCTGGCTAACCCAAAACATCATGAGAAATAACAGATTGCGGCGCCTAGGTGGCTCAGTCCATTAAGTGTGTGCCTTTGGCTCAGGTCATGATTCCAGGGTCCTAGGATGGAGCCCCACATTGGGCTCCCTCCTCAGTGGGGAGTCTGCTTCTCCCTTTCCCTGCCATTTTCCCTGCTTGTGCTCTCTGTCTCTTTCAAATAAATAAAATCGTTTTTTTTAAAAAAGGAAAGAACAATAAACAATGAATCTTAGAACACTGAAAAAATAAAATAAATAAGACCAAAAAATTAAGGAAAAAAAAAACAAGGAAAGAAGAAATCATTGACTGTGTGTGTGTGTGTGTGTGTGTGTGTTTTGTTTTGTTGTGTTTTTTTTAAGCCACTAAACTGTCATCTTTGTTAGGCAGCAAACAGAAACAGGCCAGGTCATGGGGCTCCTGGTTAAGGATGCTGACCTTCATCCTGAGATCAACGGAGAGCCATAAAGGGTTTTATAAATGGAATAACATACTCCTAATCCATGAGTATCACAGAAATAGTACCTAGGCCAACAAGCTCTACAAAAGCCTAAAACATTTAATAAACATGGTGCTGACAGGAAGGGGATGGATTAAGAAATACAAAGTGAGGGGCCGGCTGGGTGGCTTAGTCAGTTAAGTGTCTGCCTTTGGCTCAGGTCAGGATCTCAGGATCTCAGTGTCCTGGGATGAGTCCCATATCAGGCTCCCTGCTCACCAGGGAGTCTACTTATCTCTCTCCCTCGGCTCCGTCCCCGGCTTATGCTCTGCTCTCTCTCGCTCACTTTCTCTCAAATAAATAAATAAATAAAATCTTAAAAAAAAAAAAAAAGTAAAACAAAACAAAAGTGGCAGAATCAGAATGCATTCACGTTTCATTAGATGCCTGCAAATCAATTTTCATGTAGTTATATATATAATTTTTCATCTGGAACTATTTAATTCAAATGTTTGAATCAATAATCAGACACTTTTATCTGCCTGATTAGTCATGGAGGGGGAACTCTCCAAAAGATCTTATTCCATCACTGTCTTTAAAAGGTAAAGATGCGGGCGCCTGGGTGGCTCAGTTGGTTGAGCGACTGCCTTCGGCTCAGGTCATGATCCTGGAGACCCGGGATCGAGCCCCACATCGGGCTCCCTGCTCAGCGGGAAGCCTGCTTCTCCCTCTCTCACTCCCCCTCTTGTGTTCCTTCTCTGGCTGTGTTTCTCTCTGTCAAATAAATAAAATCTTTAAAAATAAATAAATAAAAATAAAAAATAAAAGGCAAAGATGGAAACAGAAGCACTCACAAGTGAGTAGCAAGAAACAGATAAAAAGGCTCAATGCAACAATGGGTTGATCTGTCAGTACAGCAAAGAAGAAATCATATTTGCCTTGTAAGCCAAAAATAAAATAAAGAAAATTCAGCAAAATTTCAGTGAAACTACTTTAATAGGGGGGGAGGGGTCTCTACCTCAGTTTCTCTAGGTGATATCTTTCATCCTGATGATGGGCAAGTCTCTACGGCTTCCCAAAAATCAAAGCCTATACCACTGTGGCTAGAACAGCGAGAGAATCTCATCAGGAAAGTCCACTAGCAAAAGAGAAGAAGATCTATATTCTGGACTCGAAATTCAAACAGCCAGTTATTACTACTGTTTGAGATTTCCAAGAGCCGTCAAAAGAATGGTAAGCCAGACAAATACCATGAAAATGCTTTCAACCAATCTGCAGACGCGAGCCTCTGCCCCTCCTTGTCACATCTCCCTTGCCCTTTTCCCTCAAATTTCAAAGACTTGCTGGCTTTGTCTGCTTTGAATGGCAGTGCACAGTGTCCAACTAAGGAAATCCCCTTCCTCCCCAGCTGGCTCACCAGGAAATTGTTTGGAAGTCGGCGTTTTCCTGGAGGTAGCAGACTGCCCACGGGGAGAGAGGGAGAACGTCTCTGCCGCTGAGAGCACTTCCCTGGCTAGGCAATTCGTGGGCAATTCGTGGGCAATTCGTGTGCAATTCATGTGCAATTCATGCGGTCTGACCACATGGCCACAGGCAGTTTTTGTAGCATGAGGCACCTGCGTACATTCTGTGTGCTTGCTTTGGATAACTATAAACCACAACTCACTCTCCCTCACCTGCTAAACAGAATTTTTAGGCCGCACGTTTTTGGGGGATTTTTTGTTTGTTTTTGTTTTTTTAGAGATTTTATTCATCTA